>JAUTBS010398263.1:0-10250 GCA_032361285.1 Aequorea victoria | reverse complement strand
TGAGGAGAGATCTTGATGATGGCTGCTGCGAGGGATCCAAGAATAAAGTCCTCTAGGACATGCATTTATCTTTAACTTCCGCATTGATTAATAAATACATTTTATTATGAGTTGTTGAGACAATTTTGTGTTTGAGATTTTATGGGCGGTTTGATCTAATTTTAATTATAATAGATTTTAACTGCTTAAATTCCTGGAAATTGAATTATAATTAGCATATGGTTAGCTAATTGCACGTTTTGGCTTTCTTGGTTCGTTGGACCAAGGCCCATGATCCATGGCCAATCACCTTTCCAAATTGGGGTGTGACAAGTTTGATATCAAAGCATAAGTTCATAGTAACATGTTATGCATCATGTCATTAGTAGAGGTCTGGATCCCCAAAGAGTTTTATGTTCTTGTTAGTAGATTGATGAATTGTTTTCTTACATCTGTTCTTATCTTATATTTCTCAGTGTTATGGCTCGCCCTAGACGTAATGCGAACTCGAGATATGCATCCGCAAAAGGTGCACATGGAGAACATACCCCTAATACAACCCCAGTAGCCCCTGGTGTTACAAAAATATCGGTGGCTCCATCAACCCCAACTGTTCCGGTGGCCCCAACCGTTCCAAACGTCCCAACTGCCCCAGTTGCCGAAGGAGCTCTTCAGGCTGTCCAAGCCCTGGTAGGGATGATCACGGGACCACCTATAGTTAGTTTAGCATCATCTTAACAATGACCAAAGCATTAATTTAAGGTCCTGAAGGGACCACCTAGAGTAAGTTTAAGGTCATGCTAATAAGGACCGAAGACTCTATTTAAGGTCTTGAAGGAATCGCCCAAAGTCAGTTTACAGTCATGCTCACAAGGACTGAAGCATCAATTTAAAGTCTTTAAGGGACTGCCTATAGTCAGTATATGGTCGTGCTGACGAGGACCGAAGAATTAATTTAAGGTCTTAAAGGGATCGCCTATAGTCAGTTTAGAGTCATGCTGATAAAGACTGAAAAATCAATTTAACGTCCTGAATGTACCGCTTATAGTTAGTTTAAGGTCATGCTCACAAGGACCGAAGAATTAATTTAGGTCTTGAAAGTGTTAGGGCCGTATACTAAAAGTCATACTTTTATGTTATGGATTTTGGTATTTATTTTATTCTTTAATAAAATAAGTTGTTCTTGTTGTAATGAGAATCTGTGTGAGCAATGTTTGTAATATATTATTTATTTAATGTTATGTATGTTTGTCTTTTATTCTACAAAGTTGATGCTTTGGTGTGCAGAGTTCGGCTTGCATAGAAAATCAGATCATCGATTGTTTTGGAATATAAATTTTTTGTTCACAGTCTTAGATGAAATTAGACACACCGTCGGTAGGACTGTAGCACTGTATTTAAATAAGTTTTTCTTTATTATAGGGAATGATATAGTTCCAATTTACTGTGCTAGTACACTTGGTGTGTATTGAATATGATCGTATTAAAGCAATTATTTTTATACTTACTGTATAAAATAATTAATATCTCATGATTATTATGAGTGCATATAATCTTAATCTCGAAATAATTAATAGACACATATACTTAGTGATTTTCATTTTGATTCATAAAAGAGTGAGACTTTTTATGGGTCAAAAATCTTGGTGAATTAGATAATGACATTTTGTGTGTGGTGAATATTAATTATTAACAAAATCTAAGTTCCAGTGTAGGGATTGATGATACCCCCTTGAGAAAGTTTATAAGTTTTGATTATGTCAAACTATGCAGGTGGATTTTGTATCTGACATATCAAATAAGTTAAGTGGAAGGTCTCAAGAATTTTTTTGAAGCTGTCTATTAAATATAATTGTGAGTAATTTATTTTAATCGATGGGTATCTGTACTCTTAACATGGGGAAATAAATAAGCATTTAATAACACGGAGCTCAAAATATAATTTTGAGACAAGATCGACAGTTCAATTATAATTCTTTTGTGGTATAAATTATAATTTATGAATTAAAAAATTAATTCAGATTGAATTAGGATTTCCTAATTCAATAAGAAACCCAAGCCTTATTAACTGCTTGGTCCCTGTGGTAGCCTATATATTTGTTGTTTAATTTCTCTTGACATCTCTTGCTTTAAAAGATACATTCATTGTATCAAAAAGATCAAAGGAAGCCATCAAAGAGCATTATGTGATGAGGATCAAAGTTCACTCTCTGTACATGATTAGGTATACAGGAATACGATAGAAGCTCTGAGGTTCAGTCAACTTTGGTTTGTGTGCATCCAATCCTTTTTGTTCATGTCATGAGATGAGACCAATTGGAGAGATCTCGAAGGTAAACCCTTGTTCCGCCTTGTATGGTTAGATTAGATCACACCTTTTTTTTTGGTATAATCTATATGCACTCTCACTGGATTTTGGAATTCGATTCCCAACAATGGTATAAGTAAATCTTTTATAATGCATATGAATTAAACCTGACCATGTTGTCCATAGAAATTGATCTAGGCATGCTCGTTAATGGGTAGAACGTATAACTCTGCTAACCCTTGTTTTGCAACATTTTGTCCAGCTATTATGGCCACACTGAATGTATGATTTTTGTGTTATTATTTTTCCATGATGTTTGTATTTTCGTGGTGGTTATTTATTATTTTAGCTTTGGTAGTATTGTGAACTCCGAGATGGAGACATACAATCTGTTGTAATGAATATGTAGCATGTAATTGTGAACTCCTAGATTGAGGCATATGATAAATACATGTAACAGTGACAGGTTTAATCAAGAATGCATATATTCATGGTTTCTGAAGATCGCTGATGCGGCGACAGGTTTCGGACATGGAAGCAGAGATCGCTATTTTTTAAGCGATGATAGGGTTTCGAATGCTGAAATAGTGCTTCATTTCGGGAGTGCTGTCCCTAGACCCCGCCTTGTAGTGCTGCCCCTGGACCCCTACAACAGGGTGCTGCCCCCTGAACCCCATCGTGGGCACTACCCCTGGACCCCTGTGACCTAACTAGGCGGATCAGACGATGTCATAGTCTGCATAGTGGAAATGATGGATTATTCATGGTCAAGATGAGGAAGGAATCCAGACATCTTCAGAGTAATTCATTTGATCATAATACTTGGGAAAATTAGTTTCTTGTTGATATGTACATATTTTTTTTTAATTATTCATGTGTATGTTTAATCCTAAGCATAACATGGATAATGGACTCTAGACCTAGATCACATGTTTGGCTATGTGTTTAATTTATATTAATTTAAAATAACGAAATTGTTTATATATGTGTAATTGGAAAATAAAACATAATTCCCAATTTTAATTTAAATATTTTCTTAAACTTAAGGAAATGTAGAATTTTATTAATTAGACTTATATTCCTAACACGTAAAGATAGGGTAACTTGGTATCTTTTTGACGTCTTGCCTATTTTGAAATTTTGAATTTGTTGAAATTAAATATGTTTTTGATAACTCTCTTTTTTTCAAAATAAAACAATTAACTAAGTGTGTGAGGAAATTTATTAAGTATAAATTCCATGGCCTCCATCACTATTTTGTAGGTGATGTAATTAATTTTGTTTGATAGTCATGATACCTTCCTCCATATAGTACAAAATTAATTGCGGAAGCACTAGTACGAACCTCCTTAAGGGATAATTCTGAATAATTGTTAGTTTGGATCACTTCTCCATTTGAGGAGTTTATTACGGGACGATTGCTTTTAAATTAAATGATAGTATACACTTAGCTATAAATAATAGTATTCTCTCCATCAGAGTCACTGCTATTATTTATGGGCCCAAAGGTAAGTCAGCTATTTAAGTTTATATGGCACGGTCTGCTGCCTATATAACAAAATTAATAGGCAATGGCCTCTCTGGATAAATAATTAATAGTAGACGACATTCCCATCAAGGCATGCTATTAACGATGTGTCAAGTTGTTGGCATATTCTTTTAAAAATTGGTAGAGAAAACCAGATTTTAAAATAGAATTCAAAATTATTTTTTGCTCATCATATTTTGTTTTAATTATGTGATTCTCAGGTTTTAAAATGGCTTTCAATCAATGTTCCATTATTTTTAAGGAAAATAAACTTGTTGGACCTAATAATTATATTGATTGGAAAAGAAATTTGGATGTTGTTATGACTGGGAAAGAGTACAAATATATGCTTATAGATCTTTTCTCGCAAAAACCCGGTGAGGGGGAAAATGAACAGGAAACCTAGGATTATCATAAATGGGTTAAGGTAGAGCCTCTAGCTTAGGGATGGAAGAAGCCAGAATGGGTCTGCTACTGAAAATTCTAAAGTAAAAGAGACATGAGGAAAGAAGAGCTTACTAAGCAATAGGAGCGAGGAAAGCGTCGGAAGACTGAACGAAAACGACGGTCGGAGGAAGAAATCACACGAGATGAGAGAGTGTATGATCAAACTATGTACCAATAAGAACAACTAAACATGAGCCACCCAAACACCTATATATAAGCATTGCACGGGCGGCCCAGATTAAAATAAACTTCTTGATCCGACGGTCTTGAGATCATGTAACACCGATCGTCCGGTATAATAAGAACAATGACCCAGATTAAACCACGTGTCAAACAGATACCAAAGGACCGCCATTCTTTCAGATTTCAAAAGATTCACTTTTAATGCGATGTGACGTTTGATAGCCCGAACGATCACCTCGGGAGGAGGGAAAGCCTCCTCGTGCTTCGTATAACCGTCATCTTGGGGAGCCAAAATGATGTCGCTATGACCATACAGTCACCATTTTAAACGGTTTTATTCCATTCGCTGAGTGAATATGACCCAAGAATAGGGGTCATTTGATGAGTATGAATTAATCAGTCGTTCTAAGCCGACCGAAAGGGGTATGATCAAATATCAAAACCCCACCGAGAGGTGGAGGATAAAAGTCAACATATCAACCGACCGGGGGCAAGCCCTCTAGTAGTGGCTAGAGGCTGACCAGAAGTAATCAGTCAGTTTGTATACTCGATCGGATCACCTGCTCGGTTAGCTCGACTAACCGAGAAGGGCATCCATAGAGAGGAGCTCCAAAGGCAACGCCGATAATCTCGCCCAAGATCACTCCGAACAGTGATAAATTAGGAATCAGATCACAAAATATCCTAAAGATATTGCTCGGATCTATATGAATCCCGAGAATCTCACTCGGGTCGGCGGAGATCTCAACGAATCATGGAAGATTAGGGATCCATTCTCATCATATCTCAGATTCCATGCTTCCACATCTCTATAAATAACAAAAGGCTGCGACTCTAAAGGTAGGGCCATTATTGACACTTCTACATACAGTTTATGCATTCTATAGTTATTATCTAGTGCCTATTCGCTGACTTTAGCATCAGAGAACAATAGGCCGGCACCCCACCGGTGTTTATGTTCTAATAGTTTTTAGGATTGTAGTAGAGAGGAGTGAGCAGTTTCATGATCGCTCATTCGACGTACTACCGATCACTCAACCGATCACGAAGGAGCGTCCAGATTCACACACCAACACCGAGATTTTGACTTTTCATTTTTTTTAGGTTACGTTTCATGTTTTCTTAGAATTGTAAACTTTCATATCTGTCCCTAAATTATGTTTCATATTTTCCTGAGATAATAACCTTGTGCCTGAGCATACATTCTATATGGTTATAAGTGGGTTCTATTGATTGAGCCATGTAGTAATAACAACCCTCTTTTGTAATGTAGAGAATGGAGAACTCTGATGCAGCATCTTTTGCCCCTGAAAAACTAGATGGGATGAACAAGAAGCACCACAGCAAGTGGGACAATCGAATTACGCTGACCAGACTATTAGAATACTACAAGCTATTGCCCTGCTGACAGAGACGAATACCAGGCTAATTGGCATTCAAGTAGGAATGGGTGGTAAATCCCGAGTAAAATAATTCAAGGATTTAAGAGCCAAAGACTTTAATTGGACTACTAATCCCACCGAAGTTGAGAACTGGCTAAAAGATGTAGTGCGCATTCTTGATAGACTTAGAGTTGCCGAGGATGACTGAGTTGACCTCATCACCTTTATGTTTTGAGGAGAAGCCTAGAACTGGTGGGAGGCAACAAAGAGATTGCTCAAGTTACCTATTCCTGGACCAGAGGTCCCTTCACTACAAGAGATTACTTAGGCTCACTTTTCGATGAGTAATACAAACCCGCATCATACAGGTTTGAGAAGGAGCAGGAGTTTATTTACCTAACTCAAGGAAAAATGTGTGTAGCTGAGTATATGAAATGAAGTTTGTAGAGTTATCACGTTATGCACCACAATTAGTCCAGGATGAAGAGATAAGGTCTAGAAGATTTCAGAAAGTGTTGGATTACTCGATCAGGACTAGGCTGATAGTCCTTGAAGTTAACAACTATGCAAGATTGGTGAACAAGGCTCACATGATCAAAAAGGATGTAAATGAAGGTGCGAGAAGATGAGAGGAGTTCAGGAAACACAAGTTTGGTAATGCGTCAAACTTTTAGCGAAGGAACTTTTAGCAATAATGAGAAGGGAAAATTTATTAGTTCGGAGCCACCGATCATTTCATCAAGAATTGTCCAAATGAGGGGAAATGAGTTATATGTTATCGCTGCAAGCAATAGGGGCACATACCCTCTCAGTGTGGATAACAGGGAATATCGGCTACCTCCTTCATTGGTAGTAAAAAGACCGTGGGTAGTGGACCAGTAGGAATAACACAAGAAAAGGAAAAGGGGTAACAGAGCGGCCTATCATCTCATGACGAGTTTTTGCTATCACCAGGTAGGATGCACAAGCAACATCAAATGTAGTGATAGGTACCATTACTGCTTTTGATAGAAATGCCTATGCTCTTATAGATCTGTGATTGAAGCATTCATTTGTAGCACCTACTTTCATATCACAAGTAGATGGTATAACACCTAAACTCTTAGACTACAGAGTAACTATTGCGACACCTCTTGGGAAGGAAATGATAATCAGAATCGTATATCGAAAATGTTTGCTAAAGATAGGTGAACAAAAAATTATAGTTGACATGATGTCGTTGAGTATGATAGGTTTTGATCTAATACTTGAGATGGACTGGTTATCCACCTATCACACATCACTAGATTGGTTTGGAAAGAAAGTAATTTAAGGTAATTTTCAAGATCCCAAGAGAGGCAGAGTTCGTCTTTCAAGGCGATAAAGTTAGGACTCCTATTTTTCTTGTGTCAGTACTCAAGGCAACCAAACTATTGGAGAAAGGATTTCAGGGACTCTTGGCGCATGTAATAGATACCGAGTTAGAAGGGGAGGAACTCTCAAAAATACTAGTTATTCGTTATTTTCCATATGTGTGTCCTGATGACTTACTAGGTCTACCAGTAGACCGAGAGATTGAATTTACCATTGACCTATATCCGGGCACCACCCCTATATCTATTGCACCTTATAAAATGTCCCCCACTGAATTAGGTGAATTGAAAGAGCAATTACAAGAGTTGCTAGATAAGGGTTTCCTCAAACCCAGTGTTTCACCTCGGGAATCATCGGTGCTATTTGTGAAGAAGAAAGACGGAACCCTAAGAATATCTATTAATTATCGACAATTAAATAGGGTTACAATCAAGAATAAGTAGCATTTTCCCAGGATAGATGACCTGTTTGATTAATTACGAGGAGCCAAAGTATTTTCAAAAATTGATTTGAGGTCATGATATCATTAGTTGAAAGTAAGAGAGTCTGCTGTACGCAAAACTATTTTCAAACCCGATATAGACATTACGAGTTTGTGGTGATGCCATTTGGGTTGAAAAATGTACTCACACCCACTCCCCGAAGGATAATTAACCGGCTCGAAGTGGTACAGCACAGGCTCACCTGAACAAAACTTAAACATTCATCTTAGAGATGCACTTTGCATCACCCCTATTAATAATTTTAATCACAAGATAGGTTAATTATCTCTTAGGACCAAAGTCCATAGGCTACTTATGGATACTCCATCCTTATATCAAAAAATATAAGTTCTAATCCATGAGATGCTCAATCCCCACCCATGCATACCCAAGCATCATGGACCGTCTCTCGATCATATGCGAAGTTGTAAGCTTCATATAGGATTTTCTTTCTCAGTTTCTCATCTTTAGGTATGTACAGCCTCTGGAAAAATCACAACGCATAGTCTCGAATCTCAAAATTAGTCTGGTTTCTTGCTTCTATCTCTAATCTCACCTTCTTCTCCTGATCGTCTGACAATTGGAGCTCCGAAACTCGTGCTTCTAAGGGTTGTCTCACTGTAAGAGTTGCTAACAAACAACCCTTTTTTCCAATCTTGAAATTAAGTCTAAGTGTCCTCATCTTAGAATATAATTTATTGCGTACTAGCCACCTGGGCACATGCGATGCATGTGTAACTCCTCGCAATCAACAATAAAAATTATGAAACTAAATTGTGGAAGAAATAAAAGGGAAAAAAAAAAGAAAAAAAATAATAAAAGAGAAAAAAAAACCAAAAACAAAAAAATATTGAGAATCAAACAATCCCAAAATTCATGATCTATTGTCCTACCTTTTGTATAGAAAAAACATTTCTATAGAAAAATCGTTCTTTTCCAAATTACGCCTTAATTGAACTTCGAAATTTCAAAGCAAGCAAAATCGTTCTTTTCGCCATGTTCTGTTAAATTTCTCTCTCTCTCGATTCGCCAAAAATGACAAAACCCATTTCTCCTTTGATTAACAGTCACTCTCTGTATCTTACCTAAAATCAAAACTTTTGAAAAATCAATGTGTCGTTATAGATTCGATTATTTTTGGACTTTTCTTATTTTCTGACCAAAATTTCTCATGTTCTGAATAGTCTGGATGAAAAAAAAAACTAAATGGTTTATTTTAGTCTTTTTTAAAGTGTTCAAATTTTAATTTAAAAAAATAATCGATTCGTATTGTGAAGGAAAAGCAGAGTACCAAGGACAACAAAGAAGCCTTCCAATGAAAGAGAATAAGCAGTTGTGGCACCAAATCCAGACGTCGCCTGCACACACAACGCAAAACCAAACAAAGGAAACCCAAATAAATTTATGCAAAAATCCCATATTGAATCGGAAGCGATACAGATTTGACACCTCAAATCACATACGAATACACAAAAGCCAGCGAAATTTGATTTTAAAGGAGGAGAATCAGGAGAATGTAAACAAAAATACCTGTAAATTGAACTTGATGACGGGATTGAAGGTTTGCGCAAGATTTTGATGAGAAAATCAGCCTAGATATTGCAGAGAGGGAGTTCGGGAGAAGAGTGGTGAATGTAACTGAATTATGAAATCTGAAATAAAATATTAGACGCGGTTTGATAAGGTACGTGGAGGTTATTTAGGGTGAATTTACTTGATTAGCCTTCTTTTCTATTTTTAACAAATGAGAGATGAAATTAGGGACATTTCAGGAACAAAAAGTGTGACGGAGCCTCAGCTCTATCCACTTAATAGAATAGTATAGATATACACACACGTGTGTATCGATTTACTATCCATATTTCCTCAGTCTTCTGCATTTTTCGTCGTTTTGAAATATCAACTTTTCCCATCAACCGAACCGTTCCTTCATTTTCCTCCGTTTTTTGGCTTTGGCTATTTCGTCAGTCAACTTTGCCCTTCAACCGAACTGTTCCTTCTTTTTTCTACGTTTTTTGGCTTTGGCTATTTCGTCACTATTGAGTATTAAAATAGAAAATTACAATTTTGACTTCTTCTATTTTATACCTTTCGTTGTTACTATTGAAAGCCTATTTTCATCATTTCAACGGTTTATCAATTCTCACAACTCTGAGATGCTATAAAGAACACATATATACAAATGATGAGTTATAAGTATCTCAAGATGCTATGAAGAACACATATATATACAAATAATGAGTTATAAAACATATACCGATAAAAGAACACCTATCCAAATTGTGCGAGCACAAAAATACTCATAGTGGGTGTACTAGACGGGTCAGATCGAACCAGGCTTTGAATCTAAATTACTTTGTCTGATCCAAAGTATCCTTCCTGAAATAAACAAACTGTAACTACCCGGTGGGGTGTTTGCCGGAATTCCCCCTCCGACGTTCAAGTCAGTCGAATTGTAAGTAAAATTGCTTAATATTTTAGCTCTAATGAATCTCTTAGTAAGAATTCACGTACCTTTCTCTCAGCTGCATCCCTTGTATTTATAGGCCAAAATGAAGATCTGGAGAGATCAGTTCATTTATGTTGGA
>JAUTBS010398152.1:0-10251 GCA_032361285.1 Aequorea victoria | reverse complement strand
TATTAAAAATCGTTTTGAAAACTGTTAGATCATGTGAGAATCTTGAGGTACGAGAATCTTGAGACATATCCAATGATTGTCAATACATTGGGACGTAGGTATATACAATTTTTGGGACAAATGATTCCCTGTTGAAACATTAGCAGGGATCTTTTGTCTCGAAATTTACTTGCTCTTTTGTCCTAATGTATTAAGGGTCGTTGATCATGCAAGAATCTTGAGATACTAGAGTCTCAAGACATGTTCAATAGTTTTAACTATATTAGTACATATGATTATATAATTTTCGAAACATGTGATTGTTTATTTAAAAATTATTGGAGATTGAATCTATTTCAATTCGTCCACGGATTGAGATTATCAAACAAATGATAAAAAAGAAACAATCACAAGAATTATAGTAATCATACAACACACAATATACGTGGTTCGGCAAATCGTACTTACGTCCATGAGCTCTTGCTCTTTGATTATGATAAAAAAGAAAAGAGAAGGATTACAATTTTTCTAGGCTTAGCAAACTAGAAGGAATTCTGAGAATACAATCTTGATGGTACATTATATAAGAGAGACGAGAATTAGGTTAAGCAGACTCAAACCGCGCGCCTCTGTCGATCTCCATTCGGACAGAGTTAGTCACCGTCCGAACGCCACTTTCTGAGAATTCTTTTTTTGCCTCTGCCGTTTGGACAGCCTTGGCCCCAGTCCGGATGGAGCTCCTGCAAAATGATGCACCCCTCTCGGTTGATCACCGTTCGGATGGCACTTGCCCCTCGTCCAGACGAAAACTGCAGGTTCTTGAACTCTCCATTTGTTTGCCACCGTTCGGATGGCCATCACTCCCGTCTGGATAGATCCCCTGAATTTTTCTTCATACCCAATAATCTTCCACTTGAAGTAAAATCTCTCCGAGTCTTTCATCTACTTAAAACCTTCGTTGCCTTCAAACCTGATCTAACAAGCGTGTGTGAGCCTTTCTTCCTGATCTTCTAAGCCAGAAGACTGACTAAACCTGAATAAGTCTTCAGTTTTTCTACTGTCTCCACTTTGGTGCACATGTCTGCGGAATTCTCACTAGTATGGATCTTTTCTAATTTGAACCGACCCTATTTCAGCATAGATCGAATAAAATGGTACTTCATGTCAATGTGCTTAGTTCTCGAATAAAGGCTGAGTTCTTTGCGAGATGAATCGCACTTTGACTGTCGCTATATAAACGACAACTGTCTTGTTCTTTGCCCAACTCTTTCATGAAACTTTTCAACCATACAAGTTTCTTGCACGCTTCTGTAGCTGCTACATATTCTGCCTCTGTAGTGGAGATAGTCACTATTTTTTTTTGTAGTCAAGAAACTCAATTGACCGTTGCACTGCCCAAAGTAAACACGTACCCTGTCGTGTTTTTTCTGCTGTTAATGTCACTTGCTAAGTCTGAGTCGACATAGCCTTGCAATCTCATGTCTCGTACATGTTATACCATACATAAGGCTACCCACTGTAGATGTATAGGGTACCTTGGCCATGTGTTCCCGCTCTTCACTGCTGATGGCCCATTGTTACTTTGAAAGCTTGAAGTGGCTTCCCAAAGGTTTGCCAACTAATTTGGCACCATCCATGTTGAACATCTTTAATACATTTTCCACGTACTCTGGTTGTGAAATGTTCAATTATCTCTTTGCCCTGTCCCTCGTGATTCACATTCATAGGATTCGTTTTGCTACTCCTAAATCCTTCGTTGCAAATTTGCTAGACAACTGTGCTTTGAGATTTTTAATCTCAACCATATCTGACCATGCAACAAGCATGTCATCAACGTATAACAACAATATGATATAAGAAGTATAAAATTTCTTAACGCAACAACAATGATCTCCATGACATCTACTGAATCAAATTTTTGTTATAAAATTGTCAAACTTCTTATACAACTGTCTTGGTGCCTGTTTCAGACCATATAGGCTCTTTTTCAGCTCGCAAACCTGCTCCTCCTTACCTTTCACAATAAATTCATGTGGTTATTTCATATAAATATCTTCATCCAGCTCACCGTGGAGGAAGGAAGTTTTGACGTCTAACTGCTCCAAATGTAAGTCTTTTGTTGCCACTATACTCATAACAGATCTAATAGTCGAAATCTTAACAACATGAGAGAATATCTTGGTGTAGTCGATACCTGGTTTTTGTTGAAATCTCTTTACCACTTAGCTTGCCTTATACCTCTTACTACCATCAGATTCTTTTTTTAGTCTATAAACTCATTTGTTGTGTAGGGATGATATCCTCTTGGATAACTGAACCAAGTCCCAAGTCTGGTTTGTGGAGAGAGAATTCATCTTGTCCTCCATAGCAAGCTCCAACTACTCCCTGGTTTCTACCTGCAATGCTTTTTCATAATACTCTGGTTCACCACTATCTGTTAGTAACAAATAGTTCAAAGTAAAAGAATAACGCACTATAGTTTGCTAATTCTTGTGGAGCTCCTCGAAGGTGGTGTTTATGGGTTTGTCTGTGGAATAGGACGTGTATTCAAATTCTGTGGTTGCAACACCTCATTTTCAGGAGTCTTCTCATACTCGGCATAGTCTGATTCTTGTGCAACCTCATTTTCCTAATTTTTTCTATCTTTTTATAAGATAAACTCATTGAATAATACATTTATACTTCTAACAACTTTCTTGTTTTCAAGTTCATATAATCTATAGCCAAAGTTATTGATCCCATAACCAATAAAAACACATCTCATAGACTTAGGGCCAAGTTTATCCCTATTCTGAAACTCAATATGGGTATAGGCAGTACAACCAAATATACGTAAGTGAAAAAGGTTTACCTCCTTTTCAGTCTATACTTCCTCTGACAGTCCTTCATTTAAAGCAACTAAAGATTCCCTATTGATCAAATAAGCTGTTGTGTTTACTGCATCAGTCCAGAATTACTTTGGAAGGTCTGCATGAATTCTCATACTCCTGGCATGCTCCAAAAGCGTCTTATTCATCTGCTCAATAACCCCGTTCTGCCTTGGCTTCATAAGAATATTCAACTATCTTCTAATCCCATTGGTCGCAGAGTAAGTCTCAAACACACTGTTGCAGTATTCACCCCGGTTATCTGATTTAAGTATTTAAGTTTTAAACATGTTTCAGTCTGAACTAGTGTCTTCCAGTTCTTGAATATGCCAAATACATAAGATTTATTTTTACAAAAATAAATCCATAACTTTCTAGTGGTATCATCAATGAAAGTTACAAAATATCTAGAACCACCAAGAGAGGATACCTGAGTTGGTCCCCATACCTTACTCCTATTTGGGCAACCCCTGTACTAACTCGAAAAACTCCAAAACTGATCGAGGCATCACCCAAAAAACTCCAAAAGTGAAAAGAATCAGATTCCAAAGTTGTACTGCCACCAAACAATGTAACAGGAAGTGATTCACTAATTTCCCTGCATTTTTAGGCAAGCAGTAGTGTAATCCACAAAAGTGTGACACCTTCTACTCAAGTTAGCAATAGTTAGGATGGTTCCTTCACAGTAGTCTAGGCAAAAAACAAATTCACTTTAGGAAGAGCCTTGGCACACCACACACCTCTCCAGGGAAACATGTAACCATCTAGACCAACAATACCTTTATAAAGGGATGCCACCGAGAACGAGCTATTAGGAGCGGCAAGCCACATTAAGGAATCCTCAACATTTGGCTGGATAATAGAACATGATAAAATCCCTAATAAATCTGTTAATGAGCCAATTTCCCAATCATCCAACGCTCTTCAAAATAGAAGAGACCAGACCCTTGCACCATAGTTCCCGGAACAATAGTTTACCACAAGGGCTTCCTTATCCACTGCTATGCTTAATAGATCTAGAAAAATTTCCTGCAAAGGTTTATGCCCACACCATGTGTTCGGCTAGAACCTCACTCTTCTATCGTTTCTCACTTTAAAAGAGAGCCGATGCAAGAGAGCTCCGCAAACCTACATGAGTCTTTCCACACCCCCATCCCATAAGCTCCTCTAATAGGTTAAGTAGACCACTCTCTCCTTAGGCACCTATAGTTGCTAACCATCACTCTATGCTACAGGCTATTCTGTCAAATTGAAAATCTCCACAGCCAGTTGTCAACCCATACTTGTTAATTCATGAGCATTGAGCACTAATAACAAAGTTTCTACACATTATGGTATAATAACTCTTAAAGGGAAAAATCAATGCATCCATATAATTAAATATCAAAGAGGGATGATACATATGACTATGAAAATACAGAATCAAAATTGAATGCATGCCTAATGAATTAACCTTAAGAGTTGTGGACAATATGAGAATGCTTTTAATGATGATTATTTATGGGAAGTAAGCCTGTGAAAGTGATGCCAAAAATAGAACCATGGATGCCAAAATGTTGTCAGTCAAAGGCACTATAACAAGGTAGAGAAAGTCAAGCAAGATCTTGAGATTGTGAGAAACTAAAAGACATCAGGTAAAGTAAAGTTCCACATCGCTTAAATACAATTGTTATGTGCAATATATAAGAGTTGAGCATTCTCACCTCAATAGCTAATTTCTAGGATTGAGTTATAACCGAGATCACATAACATTGTATCAGAATCGGAGTATCAGGGACAGCACGCGGCAGGTGCTTCCTAGTGAGCACGCTGTGCTTGAAGAAGTGTGTGAAGCGAAGCCCCTAAAAACTATGAGATATGTCGCTATAGAAGAGAACCAGTATCTAAATGATGATAAAGAAGAGGCAACAAGAAACAATATCATCTACAAAAAAAAGATAGAAGGAAAAAATATAAGATATGCTTCTTGTCAGTGGTGATATTCACGAAAAATTAATTTTTACAAATTCTATGAAAATTTCGCACATCAATATTCATCACCTATTTCTAATTAATTAGCAAACTAATTTATAATTTAAACTTCTCAAGTCATAGAAAAATATCTAGTATTGGTTGTTTGTGTTGGAAATAAATCTTCTAAGATTTATTTCTTTATTTCTCCCCTTGATTCTTGTTATTTCCTTTTGATATACTTTTCTTATGTAGTTTCTTCATTTGTAATCATATTATATTTTATATATAAATGTTAAATTCATAAAAATCTAGACGTTTCCTTAAATTCTTCATTTTTTGTCGTCAATGGGTCGACTTAGAAAATATTTGGGTCGACTCAAGACCTATATCTGCCTAAGTGTTGGATGTTGTTGGGTCGACTCACAAAGTCTTATGAGTCGACTCAACTAGCTCTCTTTTGTTAATGAGCCGACTCAAATTGTCAAATTCCTACAAATGCAATTGGGTCGACTCAAATTGTTAATGAGTCGACTCAGGACAATGGGTATATAAACATAACACTGTTCTCGTGGGGGGCAAACGTTTAAAACATAAACGACTTCTCTCTCTCTTGTGAGTCGATTCACGCCATCGCACTTTCTCCTCCCAATCCTCTGAACTCTCTCACTCAAATCTCTCTCTCAACCCTAATCTCTCTATCAGTGCTTAGAATCCCTTCTCTCTCGAAAACAACCCTAGGTTTCTTCGAACCTCGCTATTTCTCCTCATATCTCGCGATATTAAATCGGTTCTAAATGGATTCTTCCAATCCTATGGACGTATCCAAAAGGAAGAAACCTGGTCAATGAGAAAGCTCTACAAGAAAGAAAAAGGGCAAGGATCCCACAACTACTAAAGTTCAGTGTCTGATCCAAAGAAATACAGGAAAAGTATGATCATATTTTTAAGACTAGGCAGGTCCCTAATGGATGATGCATAGATTTGTAATTTTTTCATCTTACCGAGATGCACTTTCAGGAATGATTTACTGAGTTAGGATGATATAATTTTGTTACCATCAAAGAACCAGCTTACCCAAAGCTCTGTAAGATAATTTATACCCACATGCATATAACAGTGGATAGTCAGGGGCTCTTTTTAAGTAGTTGGGTTAAGGGAAGAGACATAGCTTTTGGGGACCAACTTATAAATAAAATCATTAAGCCCCAAGTGGTACACATCTTCTTGACTGTACCAAAAGAAGGGACAACTACCCTGATGTTCTCATTGAGGAATTCATCACAATGATAACTGGTAGGGAAACGTCAACCCTGACAAAGTTTTTGATGCAAATCTGCTACTGTCAAAGTATAGACTGCTCCACCATATAGTCAATCATATGATTTTACCCCAAGGTGAAAAATTTTCAGATGTAATATTCATTTAGTTGATGGTCATGTAGTGTATTATCCACAAAGAACCCGTAGACTTGGGCCACCTTATCATCTCAGACATGTGAAAGGCTGCCCAAATCAAAAAGAATATCCTACCTCACAGAATGCTTCTAATCAAAATCTCTAGGTATTTTAAAGTAAACCTAAAGAATGCTTAATCCATTCCCTTCCACCCCACCCACTTGTACAACCAGTCCACTCTAAAAAGAATGAGACTGATAGAAGTTGATGGACAATGGGTCAAGCAATGTGAGGTTACCCAACACCCAACTCCACTCCAAGCTTAAAACATGGACCAACCTACCATTCTATCCCATCTTGATCCCACACACTAACCTCAAGTCTAAACCTCACCCCAATGGCCTAACCTCAATCAAGCCCAAACCACTCCCTCCACTTCAGTTCTCTTAAACCCTGGCATATTCAATTTGGATTTTGAAGAAATGAAGGCCCAAATGAAAGATCTTATCGAGATCAATACGACCTCTCATCAAGAGATTAAGAAATTCAATGAAAGAATGAGTTTCTATGAGTTTCAGATTGAAAGATTTCAGGAACAACAAGAGTATGTGGTGAGTGAACAGCTTCGCCTAAACAGAATCTTGACTGACCTGAATAAAAGAATTGATGGCGCTCGCACGACAGGAAATATCATTGGTCAGTACATGAAGAAAAGTACGAAGAACTTCCTTATTTCCAGTAATCTCTTGATCAACAGTGTTCGATATGAGTATAACCGAGGCACTGCTGGAAATATAAATGAAGTTCTTCAAAAAATTAAGAGTTCATGGAATGGGTGAAAATTTATTTAGAAACCCCTGGTGAGAAAGCTGGACGTGAGCAAAGAGAAATACCAATGTGGAAGTTGCTCCAGCAAAGGGCATTCACATTGGAAAAAAATTCGCACAACAATTCAAGAAAGCCACCTCAAAAGGGAAAGAAAATGGGGCAGATAAGGGGAAGGAGAAGATGACAAAAAGCAAAGAGAAAAAAATTCAAACCATTTATCTTCGACCTTTTGGAAGAGCTGGAGAAAAAGGAAGACGTTAACTATCAATGGAAGACTGAGAAAAAAGGCAAAAGAGCCACCGAAAAGAAAGCAAAATAGAATACGCAAATGGACGACGAGTTCTTTTTATTCTTATTTTCCTCCTCTTTGTTTTTTTTTTCTTATCCACTCTTTCTCAATTTGAGTTGCCCTCAATGAACAAATATATTTTTTTGGATGATTGTAATATTAATTTATTTTTGCTTATTCTACTTTATATACATTTTATGCACTCTTAATGACGTATGAAAATTGGTTGCATCTCTTCTCTTCTATATGATGTATGCATGTTCTTAATTTTTGAGATGACAAAGGGGGAGAAAACTGGATTTTCAAAAAATCAAATTGATTAATTTGATTATGAGTGAATGAATGAATGAATGAATGGTTGATTGAACTTTTTGTTATGATTAAAGTTCCATTAAAACTTATGTTTGAATGGATGAATATGGTTGAAAGAATGAATGGATTCTTTAAATAAAAATATTAAAAGCTCTTTGAGTATTTGAAAGTTTTGTTTAAAAAGAAAGCATAATTTTAGGAAGAACTTTTAAAATATGTATTTTATCTTATCAAAGAGTTTTTCAAAATTGATTGTCATCATCAAAAATGGGGAGATTGTTAGCCCCAAGGTTAAATAAATAAATCTTTAATTAATTTTAATAATAACAAATAAGTCATTGATAAGTTAAAATAATTTTAAATATCTATTATTGAGATTCTTATTGAAAATCTCTTAATACAAGCTTTAAATCAAAGTATGTTCAAATGGTTTATATGGTTATTTATATTCATTATGGTTAACACCCATGATTGTGGTTGACCTTGTATTTAATGAGTTTTGGAGTTGTTTCATGTGAAAAAGTCATGTATTAAATGGTTATAAGAATGAATAATTCAATTCCCAAATAGAGCACTATGTCAGGTCTAAAGATAGAAAATTCTCAAAATTTATAGAAGGTATGAGTCGATCCAAGTTCTTATGTGAGTCGACCTAAACAGATAATCTATCGGGATCTCTTGCAGACTTATCTCAATATCGACCATGAGTCGACCCAAATGGTTTAACTCTCTAGATCTGCTTTCAGTACCGACCATGAGTCGATCCACGAGAAGACATGAGTCGACCCAACATGACTACCGTTCAGTAAAATCACAGAGACATCATGTGAGTCGAACCAAGTCATTTATGAGCTGAGGCGTATCAACCCTCAAGTCGACCCAAGCAAAGGCAGAAACATGTATGAGTCGACCAACGCTACACATGAGTCGACCCACGGATGAAGGACTGCAATAAAACCAAGACATCATCACTCTGAGTCGACCCAAATATCAAGATGAGTCGACCCACAGACGAAGGACTGCAATAAAGCCAAGACATCCCCACTCTGAGTCGACCCAAATTTCAAGATGAGTCGACCCACATATTAAGGATCTTATTTACTCTGAAATATCAGGGCACTAAGTCGACTCAACCTCAACATGAGTCGACCCATGAGCGCGAAATTAGAAATTTTGCGCGAGAATCACGCCTGTTAATAGCTGTATTTCAGAGTCTTAAATGTTGAGATTTGATTTGCAACGGTCATATTGGAGCTCAGAATTATAACAGGAAGTGATTATCAATCATTCTAGCACCAAAAATTATTGATACGATTGATCAATAACTCGATTTTTGAAATCTATTCATTCTGAGAAAAACCTAAGTAGCCTACAATTACATATTTTTCTGGTTTTTCGCTTGAGATCAATACTGCTGTATCTCCTTCTGTAAGAGAGGAATGCTCATCTTTTGTAACTCAAACATCTCATTCAAATCATTATAAAGTGAGGGTGAGTCACCCTTATTAGATCTTTGTGTGTGGTAAAACACACAAAGGGAAGATCACAAGTATTAGAAGTTTGGTGATTTTAGAACGTAACTTGATGATTTTTTAAAAGACTGTAAAAGGTTTGAGCACACCATAAGTGCTTTAAGGTAGTGGAAAATACTCAAGAGGAGCTTGAGGAGTGGACGTAGGTTTGGATAACCGAACCACTATAAAAATTGACGGTGTCTTCTTTTCTTATCTCTTCCTCTTTTATTGTCTGCTAGCTTTAATATTCTTACTACTTGCTTGTCTTTTTGTATGTTCTATGTTTATTAAATATTATTAAACAAAAATATTTTTAAAAGGAGAATAACCACTATAAGGCCATTTTTTGAATAACAGATATATCAAGACGAATCATGAAACACCTGAGAGTTTGTAACTTATCCGGAAAAAGTGAACCACTGTCATTAGAAATGCTCGAAAAGGCTTTAGAGGCGTGTGCATGAGAGCGTATAGTACCACCACTACGATTACCACCACGTCCACGATGAGGACGACCATGGAGCTTCTAACAGTGCTCATTGTCATGCATGTCATTTCCACAATAATCACAGTGTAAAAGGCCATGATCTACAATAATTCCTTTGCTACCAGACTTGGAATGACTTGAGCGACCATCACTCAACGCTAGAGACACTGCTAGAGCGGACTGGTCCTGACTGGGAGTATGGACCATAGCACTACGATGGCTCTCTTCTTATTGAACACAAACGTAAGTCTCTCGGACTGTGGAAAAAGGTCAGCGACCTAGAACTTGGACCTGAATCTGATCATATTCCATGTTCAGACCAGCAAGAAAATCATAAAATCTCTCTTTCTCCACCATGGCCTGAAAGGACATTGCATCCGTTGTGCAAACAGCCTGAAAACTCTGATAGTAATCAAGTTCTTACCACATGTTGGCCCAAGGGTTATTCAATCATGTTCTAACCTTGATTTTGACATATAACAACAATTGATTTAATGTTTACTAATGTTTGATTGTGCATAAGAAAATATTTTCAAGATTTAAAGGCACTAAAATCAAGCCAAAATATGCTCCATGTATCAGCTCACTTAATGTTTTTTTAAGAAGTAATAGGACTTTAAATATCTAT
>JAUTBS010398041.1:0-10251 GCA_032361285.1 Aequorea victoria | reverse complement strand
AAAAATCAAAAAAAAAGAGAGTTGGGAAGGATTAGGATTTTGTGTATGTAGTATTGCGTACCTCTGTCGATAGTTGGTGAGCTCTTTATATAAGTGAAGTTTAGGGGAAAGTTGACCTTGGGTTCCCACCCAGGCCAAACCCTCAGGCTCTATTTTGGGTTAAAGCGGCGTCTGTGCTGCTTCTTTGGGCAGACCACCCTATTGGTGTGTCACTAATATAAGCAAACATCAAGAAAGACATTAATTGTGCATTAATGGTCTCATGGCTCGGGCCAGATCACATTCGATGGCTCGACCCACAAAATAAGTATCGGTCTTGGGTCGTGTAGCACAATCCATGTTCGATGGTTCAAACTCGGGGTAGTCTGTCCTTATCTGTCCACGATCTTGACATCACGATTTTCGACTTGGCATCTGAGTTGGGCTGAGCCGTTAGGCGGCCCCTTCTATCAAAATGTCCACCTAGCAGTGATCAAATTCTTCTATCATGTTCAATTAATGTAGATTGCTAGTTGGTAGGGGAGGGATTAGCTTTGCTTGCCTGCTTGTTTGCAGGGGCGGAGCCATAAGTTTTTTTGGGGGAGAGCAAATTTTTTTCAGATTAAGTTTAAATGACTTAAATAATTATTAAAAATAAATTAATTAAAAAAATAAATTAAGTATGAATTATAAAAGTGAGAAAACAATTTGACCAAAATAATTAATATTAATTATTCTCTATTTGTTGGACTAAGTTTGGATAAAAAATTGTCATAATAAAATTTAAGTATTTTTTATTTTCGACAAGAATTAGAATTATATACGTAATTAAAAAATAAAAAATAATAAATTCAACTAATAACAATATTGATTAAAATAGAGTAATATACTCGCAAAACTAATGTATTTAACAAAATAGTAAACTTTTGTAAATTTAGACCACTAAAAAATAAATATAAACTACTTAAATGACATTTAATTATTATAGGAGGATCATTTATACATAAAATAATATATTTAACAAAAATTTTATATATATATATATATATATATATTTAAAATTTTGGGGGGGCCAAGACCCCTGCTTGCCCCCACCTCCGCGGGCATGTGGCATATGAGAACTATTCTTATCAATGTGTGAAACTACTTTTTAATCATATCTTTTGCGAAAAGTTATTTTTTTATGTCTCATTTCATTATAATGCTAAGCCAACTCTTCTACAACCACTTGTGGTTGCAGATCTTGTTACATGGTAGATGGTGAGTCCACCATGGTACGGTTGAGGTCGAAAGACGTGTGATATAAATATGAGACCTGGATGAGATAATCGAAGAAGAATCTGTTGAAAGAAGAGCGCTGACTCTTATTTTTTTTTGTTAGGGATTATGTATCCCGTATGGTTTGTATATTTGCTTGTAGTTGATGTAAGTTTTATTCAAATCAATTTTGAGAACAAATGAATGACTGATAGTGATGCGAAGTGCATCCTTAGTTTCCGTGTTAAGTTTTTGAATCAGGTGAGTTTGTGTCTCACCACTCCGAGCAAGTAAAAATATCATCAGGGGAGTGAGTGTGACAAGTCAGCTTCTTTTGCCATACCCATTCACCGTCTGCAAGAGCGCCATAAGCCGTCACTCCTTCACGGTCTACTAGAGCGCCGCAAGCTGCCAGCTTCTTTGTCGACATTCCTCCACTATCGCGGCGCTCCTCCTCCTCCCCTGCCAAGCCGCCACTCCTCTATTGTCACAGCTCTACCGCCGCGGCACTCCTCCTTCACGACACTCGACGTCAGATTCTCTGTGTTCACAGGTGAACATTTGAGCCAATTAGTACATTTTTTGTAATTGTCGTGGAGTTATTTGCTTGGGAATCTTCAATTGGGAGCTTCTAGGTCACGGGCGCTATTAATATTTTAGTAGAAGTTGTGGCATGTGCATGAATTATTAATAAATTAAGTAAATATTTAAATGAAAATTAGATGTTTTTAAATTGAAATTAACAAAATAATTTGG
Source organism: Aequorea victoria (assembly GCA_032361285.1). Taxonomy (NCBI): domain Eukaryota; kingdom Metazoa; phylum Cnidaria; class Hydrozoa; order Leptothecata; family Aequoreidae; genus Aequorea; species Aequorea victoria. The sequence continues at coordinate 8,259 of JAUTBS010398041.1, read as the reverse complement.
TCGATTCACATAAACCAGTTCATTTTATGTAGTATATGTATAAATAAATGCTTACATTGCATCTTTTTTTTTTTACCGATTATTTTAGAACACGTGGGGTGGTCAATGTTCATGAAGGAGTGTACATAGATACGATTGGCCTTTGTAATGGGTTGTTCGAATTTTGTTTCCTGTTTTGCTTAGTTGTTGCTCTGCTTTTTAATTTTGTGTTTAAGTGGTTCCGTTGGATTGTTTCTAATTTTATCTACTTTATTATAGAGGAATTATGTAAGTATGTTGAGTTGAGTTTGAATGGTAATTTTCATCAATTCATGTCTTCTATGGATGTTCGAATGCTAATTTTCAAGCTAACATCTCATTGGACAAGACAGACAATAAATCTGATAAGGAAATGGCATGTTTTAAGATTAATGTCAAGGCTAAGAACTAGTAAGTCTCCCACAAATTATTCTAATCCCTAATATTAACATTTGCATTTGTTCATGCTATTTTCTACTTCGTGTAGCTTTTAAAATCATTGTCTGAGATGTGAAGGCATATTTTTTACTTTCCCTCCTCTAACTGTCCTCCTCCTTATTTCAACTGGGATTGATTGTAATTCTGCATTTCTTCTCTGTATTTCAAGATCTACCCATAAACAAATGACATTATATTTGCATGCACCTATGTATAAGTATATGTACATGCATATGTATAGGCATGCAAAGGAGAATCGTTAGTGTACGGGGTGAATCCGTATGGTATTATGGATCGGATGAAAACTTCATCGGGCCGCCCCAAGTCCGATATGGTGGATCTGCAAGAACGCAAACGTAACTAGCCGGCGGGGTGTGGCCGAAAAACAGATGAGATGAGGAATGGAAAGACAGATGAGATGCTTAGAGAGAGAAAGTTACGGTTCAGTGTGCATGGGTTGCGTACCTTGGTTCAAGTCTCCAACTGTCCTTATATAGACTCACCCCTTCCTGGAAAGGTGGCCACACGACCCCTTTTGCCCAAATCGTGTCACCCCCATTTTTGGTAATGGCGACGTCTGTACCGAATTTAATGCCAGGACACACCAATGTCGCGTCAGAGGCGTGCAGAGCATTTAATGAGTATTTATTACACCTACCTCGGCTATTTGGACCTCGATCATATGCCGTGGTCGGCACACGACCCTTTTCCATATCGTTCGCCTCCTTCGGCTGTTCGTGAAACCATGAGCATTGGGCCGAACCCCAGTAAGGTCGGTCAATGACGTTTTCGACCTCGGCTATCATTATGTTTGGCCATGGGGCCGAGCCCACGGGTTCGGGTCATCACCTGACCCATTGGGCCGTGAGATCGTTATCTCGGCCTCCTTCATTTGCCCCCAGCTCTAGTGCTTTGTACCGAAGTGTTAGAGCTGAATTTATCTGTATAAAACTTTGAACCTTGGTTATTGAGGTTCGGCTGACCGGTTGACAACGATGGTTTTGACAGTATCATCTCGGCATTTGAGGCGTGTGCTAGGCTCTTACGTGTCAGCATCTGTTTCATCGTCGATTGGTATTTCTAAGCACTCATCAATGCTTTTATGACGACGTTTTGGGATTTGTATTAGGGTTCCACGTGGCCATGCCCAATTGCTGGTTGTTAGGCTTCTCCAGCGCTGATGAGACCTGAGGGTCAAGCCATCATTGCTTCCGCCGCTTTGAGCCCTACGTGTCCTCCCCTGACTGGTGGGCCGTTGGGGTTCCCGAGCGATCATAATGGGCGGTTAGCTCGGTCTTTGGGTATTCGTGCTCGGCCATGATGTGTAAGGTTTCTATTGGACCAAGGCTCGGCCCTGAAGTGACCGTTGGAGCACCGTTTCAGATCTTCGGAGTTCGGCCCAAACGTGTCACGCACTGATTGGCTTTCGTCCTGCTGACGTTTGGGTGAAACGCCATTTTGTCTCCCCTAAGACTCTCTATAAAAGGACGCTTCTTCATCTTTTTCATACTTTTGCATCCCTCTCATTCCCTGCGCTCCATCCCTCTCTACTGCTCTCCATTTTCATTGCCTCAGAAGGTTCTCCCTCTCAAGTATCTCCAGTGAATGCGTCGGTCATCTTAGCCGGAATACTCGACCTCTGTCATTGGTTTTTGCTCCCTTCGTCACCGTCGTCATCGCAGTCCACTCGTAAGTCCCTCTGTTCTTGTTCTTGTTATTCCAACCCTTCTTTCATCCTTAAATTGGATATGGCTTCTTCCCAAAACCCCCATTAGTAAGCAACTTTGTGTTTGTGTCCTAGGCCTTTCTGTTGTTCGCATTTGTGATTTCTGCTCCGTTTTCGGTCTTCCTGTGGTCATTCGTCTTCTGCCATCACTGTAGCTTTTGGACTTGTCCTCTGTTTTTCCATTTCTATCACTTTTCTGGATTTAAATTTATGTCTTTCACTCATTCTCGGTCTTAGCACCGAAATTCAGCTTGATTGGTCATTCTCGGCCTTTCTTCAACCGTGTCCGCTGTCGTTTGTCATGGTTAAGTTTAGAAGTCTTTGCGCCTCATCCTCGGCCATGGACGATTTCCAGAGGGCGTATAGTATACCTGATGATGTCGGTCTTGAGCTCTATGACGAGAGCTCGGCTAAAACTCTTTGCGACCTCGGCCACGTGGCCTTTTCCATAGTCTCCATCATTGAAGGGGGAGTTCGGTTTCCCCTCGATCCCCTTCTTCGGGGTATTCTGGCCGAATGTCATCTCTGCCCTTTTCAAGTGTCCATAAATTTCTTTCGGATTGTTATGGGGGTGGTTGAGATCAACCGCCGGCTTGGCATCGATCTCGACATCCCCAAAATCTTTAGCTGTTATACCCTTGGGCACACCAAGGATATGAGCACCCATTACTTCCACCTTCGAGCTCGGTCCACGGAGCTGGTCACCGACCTGTCGGACTCAGACAAAAATGCCGCCGACTTCCTCCTCGTCAGTGGAAGTTTTGAGTACGGCCCCAACGAGGATGGACGGTACGTGTCGAGGTACGACGGCGTGCCAGGTCGGTTTTGCCTCTCCTATCCATCTTTTCGTCGTCCCTCCATACTAACACTTCCCTGTTTATTGACTGATATCATGTTTCCTCTTTTGCAGAGGCCAACCTTCCTTCGCGCAAGAAGAGGCTCGCCAAATCGGTTCTAGTTGATCAGGCCTTGCAGCTTCGTCGCCGTGACGCCCCATACCTATTGCGGTACGAGCTTTCATACACCCACACGCTACCTAAAAGGCTCTGTTCGGTCCCCGCCACATCGTCATAGATACAGAGGATCCCTAAGACCCTCAACCTTAAGGCGGTTATGATTGGCATGCTGGCCTCCAGAGCACCTGGATCCGCGAGTCGATCCCCTCTTCGCCTACGGGACCCTTCCCCAGCTGTTGCTCGGCCTACTCACGAGGCACCACCACCTCCCCTACTCCCAAAGCTCGGTCCAATAAGACCGAAGAGGTTCCTCCTCTTAACAAGAGGAAGAGGCTGAGGAACCAATCGGATGCCGAAGATACGAGCTCTCGGCCGCACGTTGAACTCCTCGCCGTCCCTGATGACAAGTCCATTCCCGCCGTCTGGAGGCTAAAATTGTATCATGACGGCAAGCCACTAACAGATGACCTGTCATCTGTCGACCGGACTTCTGTGTCCTTCGCCCTATCAAGGGTCGTCCTCTTGCCGAAGGACATGGCTGCTCGGATGGCCAAGAACGAAGGACAGCTCCTGGGTTCGACCATTCACTCCAACATCCAGGTAACTCCTCTTCTTCATCATATGTCCGTTCTTCGATGAGTTTGGTTCCTAATGTTTTTTTCCTTGTCTTTTGACATCGTTTGATTTCTTTTATGCAGAGCCTGCAAGACCTCCATACTTTGGTCGGCCAGATTGGCGACCTCAAGAGCAACAACACTGTTTTTGAGAAAGCCAAGGCCAAGGCAGTCAAATCCCTTGAGCAACGGACCATCGCGGTCCAAGGACTTAAGGACAAGCTGCAGGCGTCCATCAAGGAGCTCGAGGCCTAGCGGGCTAAGGAGGCCGAGCTAGTGAAGGCCCTCCTGAAGGCCCAGGGCAGCTTGGACATGCTGTAAGAGACCTAGGCCGAGCTGGAGACCCTGAAGAAGGTCCAATCGGACATAGAGGCGACCAGAGTCGAACGGGAGGACAACGCATGGCAGGTCAGCTACGAAGTCGGGGCCCAGATGGTGGTCAACCAGGTGGAGGATTGCAAGGCAGAGCTTGTCCTGATCGGTCAGCGAGAAGGTTGGATGGCTGCTCTGGCGCGGCTTAACATTGAGGAGGTCTCTCCTCTGTGGGCCGAGGTTCCATCCTCATCGGGCGGGCGAGATGCTCAGGGAGCCGACCAGAGTGTTGGGCTGGAAGACAAGGCCTCTTCTACACTTTTCCTGGCCGAAGTTCTCTTTGCCGTCGTCGACCAGGCTCTGGGCCCTGCCGTGATTACTGAGCCTTCCGCCGAGGTGATCCCTCCTCCTCCAGCCGAGGATGCTGCTGCATATGCTTAGTTTTCCATTTCCTTGTAGTTTCTCTCTTTTTTTTTTTTTGTAATTTCGGAGCTCAGCCATTTTGGTTGTAAGGCTGGCTCCTTTTGTAGCCTTCGGGCAAGACTTTTAAGCAATACACTCTTTTTCTCAGAACTGTATGCTTTGTGTCTGGCTTCTTTCTTCTTTTTCTCATGTCGAGGTTGCTTAATGTCGGTCACCTTGTGCTTGGTCAAGTGTAGATTGAATCGATGCCGATCGCCCTTTGTGCTTGACCGTTTATCTGCTATTATAAATTTGGAAATCTGACCAAGTGTCATCCATCTTTTACCGGGACCTCGTAAGTTTGGCCTTTGACATAAAAATTTAAAATTCAAACAAGTGTTGATCGTCTTTCACCGAGACCTCGTAGGTTCGGCCTTTCACACTAAAATTGAAAAATTGAACAAGTGTTGATCATCTTTCACCGAGACCTCGTTTGTTCAGGCTTTCGTACCAAAATTGAAAAATTGAACAAGTGTCCATCATCTTTGAGGCTCCCACACCTAGTGTTTGGCGACCTCTCTGTGTCGTGCCTTGGGTGTCTCGGCATTTTGTGTTCTCACGCCGGGGGGCTATTCAAAGCCCCTGAATGACCGAGCTATTCGAGTCGGTTTAGATTATTTGAGTCCGGGAGCTATTCAAAGCCCTTACATGACCGAGCTATTTGAGCCAGTTTGGACTATTCGAGTTTGGGAGTTGTTCAAAACCCTTGCATGATCGAGCTATTTGAGCCGGTTTGGACTATTCGATTCTGAGATTTGTTCAAAGCCCCTGTATGACCGAGCTATTCGAGCCGGTTTTTGATTCCTTGATACTTGGACCTGTTGAATCGAGGCTTTATATTAATCAGGTGAATGCAAGTGTTTTTCATTGATGATCCCTTTCGTCGTTACATGGTATGGCCAAAATTCCGTGTTTGTTAATGGAAGAACAATCTCAAGTTAGCTCTGTTCCAAGGTCTGGGAACCTCTTTGCCGCCGAGGTCTTCGAGTCTGTAGGCCCCGGTTCCTGCGATGGACTGAACTTTGTAGGGTCCCTCCAAATTTGTGCCGAGCTTTCCTTCTGTAGGGACCTTGGTGTTTCCCATGACCTTTGGTAATACTAGGTCGCCTGGGGGGAAATCCCGCGGCCGGGCCTTTTTGTTGTGCTCCCTTGCCATTTCCTGTTGGTAGGCTTGAATTCTAAGAAGGGTCGTTTCTCTTCGTTCCTCGGCCAAGTCCATATCTCGGGCAAGGATTTCTTTGTTGTTCACTGGGGAAAATAGGTCGGTCCTCATTGCAGGGAGGCCGATCTCGAGGGGGATTATCGCCTCGGTTCCATATGTCATGGAGTATGGGGTTTCACCCGTTGACCGCCGTGGTGTTGTCCGATAAGCCCAAAGCACGTTGGGTAGCTCGTCCACCCATCTGCCCTTTGCTCTTTCTAGTTTTTTCTTTATACCATCCAAGATAGTCTTATTCGACGTCTCGGCTTGTCCGTTGCACTGTGGATATGCCATAGTTGAGTTGTAGAATGCTACTCCAAGTTCACTTAAGAAAGTTTGAAAGATTCTTTCATCAAATTGGGTGTCGTTGTTGGAGATCAAGGCTCTTGGAATGCCGAATCTTGTGATAATATTTTTCTAAACAAACTTCTTCACGTCAACATCCCGGATATTGGCTAGAGGTTTAGCTTTTGCCCACTTGGTGAAGTAGTCCGTGGCGGTGATGATGAACTTCCTGTTGTTTGTTACTTTTGGGAGTGGTCCCACGATGTCGAGACCCCACTGAGCGAAGGGCCAAGGGCTGACAAGAGGTGTGAGTTCCCCAGCGGGTTGATGGATCATGGATGCAAACTTCTGGCACTTCTCGCATTTTCGAACGTACTATTTGGCATCTTTTTGCATGTACGACCACCAATAGCCCTGTGTTATAGCTCGATGAGCTAATGACCTCTCCCTTGTGTGGCTGCCGCAGATGCCTTCATGAATCTCAAATAGGAGGTATTCTACTGTGTTTGGGTGCACACAGAGGAGGTAGAGACCGGTGAATGACCCTCTGTACAGCTTGTCTTTGAGAGAGATCCAGAACCGAGCCGCCTTTAGCTTGATTTTGTGCGCCTCCCTTTTGTCGGCGGGGAGGTGTCCTATCTTCAAGAAGGCGACGATCGGATCCATCCAACTCGACACCGACTCGGCGGGAAGGACTTTCACTGGGGTATGTTCTTCAATACTAGGCTCGGCTAGGACTTCCACTGTGATCTGCCTCTTGTTGTTGGAGACGCTTGCTGTGGCTAAAGACGCAAGGGCGTCGGCATGGCTATTCATCTCGCGGCCAAACTGTTCAATCCTGAAGGCCTTGAATCCTTCGATCTCGCTTCTTGCCCTTCCCAGGTACCGAGTCATCCTATCGTCGCGTGCCTCATATACTCCTGTTAGTTGATTAACAACCAACTGGGAATCGATGTATGCTTCAAGTTCGACTATATGAAGTCTCTTGGCCACTCGGACGCCGACCAAGAGGGCTTCGTATTCAGCCTCATTGTTTGAGGTGGGAAAGTCGAGTTTTAGTGACTGCTCCACGTTGATCCCTTCTGGTGAAATAAGGACGAGGCTGACACCTCCACCTCTGTTATTGGACGCGCCGTCAACCTGGAGATTCCATGCCTCTCCCGAAGGTTTGACCCAAGCCGAAGAGGGTTTCTTTTCCCCGAGCTCGGCAGTCTGGGGCTCGGAGGTTCCAGGTGGAGAGCTTGCCATGTCTACCTCTTCGGTAGGCTGGGCGACCGCGTGGCCCGTGCCATCTTCGCTCTCGGTCAGGCATGTCGTTGGTTCGGCCGATGTAGTGAATTCTGCTATGAAGTCAGCCAGGACCTGTCCTCTGATGGCCGTTCTTGGTTCAAAGCTGATGTGATGCTCATCGAGCTCCACTGCCCATCTTGAAATCTTACCCGTGAGGTCGGCCTTTCCGAGCAATGTCTTTAGAGGGTATTCGGTTAAGACCGTGTTGGGGTGAGCCTAGAAGTAGTGTATCAGCTTTCTTGAAGCTATGACGAGGGCGTAGGCCAACTTCTCCAATAGTAGGTACCTTGTTTCCGCGTCAGATAGTGTTTTGCCAAAGTAGTACACCGACTGATGCAGGCGGTCCTCCTCCCTAACCAACACCCAACTCACAGCGTTCTTTGACACGACTAAGTACAAGTAAATGGCCTTCCCTCCGATTGGGGTGGAGAGGAGTGGAGGTGAGGCTAGGTATCTCTTGAGATCTTCCAGGGCGTCGTCAGCCTCCTTAGACCATTGGAAGTCTCTACTCCGCTTCAAGGCTCGGAAAAAGGGGCGACACTTGTCCGAAGAGCAGCTAATAAATTGATTCAATGTCGCGGCCATCCCCGTAAATTTCTGAACGTCCTTGACCATCTTCGGCCTCTCTATCGCTTGGATTGCACAGATCTGGTCTGGATTTTTCTCGATCCCTCTATGTGTTACAAGGAATTCGAGGAACTTACTGGATCCCACACCGAAGGCACATTTCGAGGCATTCAACTTGAGCTTATGTTGCTTCAAGGTGTCAAACATACCCTGGAGATCGCTGAGGTGATCCATCTTATCCTTGGACTTAATCACCATGTCGTCGATGTAGGCCTCCATCATCTTTCCCAGCATCTCCCCAAACATCCTTGTCACCATCCTTTGATATGTCACACCTGCGTTCTTCAGGCGAATGGCATGACCTTGTAACAGTAGGTTCCCCTCGGCGTG
>JAUTBS010397931.1:0-10252 GCA_032361285.1 Aequorea victoria | reverse complement strand
TCTCACCATGGAAGAACTTTGAGCTTATTCTCTTCAAGCAACACTTAAGAAAAATTCAGCAGAAAAATAATCTTCAACTGAAGAACTCCCTACTCATCTAGCAACTTGGTCTTTTATAGAAGTTTTCCACCAAAAAGTCTCTTTCAAAGAGATTAAAGCTTGTGGGTCCAATCTCCCTTATCCACCTAATGATAAGGTTGTTTTAATGCCAGAATTTGGGAGCTTACAAGATCATGACTTTGCAGCATAGTTCAGCCACTAATGTTGACTTATGCATTCTTCCATCATTTGTCTTGTCTAAGTGTGGGTTTAAGCTCCCTAATCATGCTCCTTCTCTAAATATAGCAATCTTCCTTCAGAAAGAGTGTCCCACCAAGCTAAAGAGTGTAAAAAATAGCATTTTCGTAGGACTAAAAATTCTGTTATGAGGCAACCTGTCCGGACAGGAGTGGTGGCCGTCCGGACGTCAAGGTCTGGACTTCTTGAATTTGGGTACTAGTTTGGCCCGTCTAGACGGTGGAGGGAAATTTTGGCACTTCTAAGCTTTTTTACTCTTTTTCGGTTCTAATCGTTCTCAAGTACATGAAATTATTAAAAACACTAAAAGTATATAAATAAAATAACTAATTAGATTAATTAGTGTACTTTAAGGGATTTAAAGGTACCAATTTAGACACCTATCACACCCCTCAACTTACACTTTGCTAGTCCTCAAGCAAAACTAAATAAAACATAACTAGTAACATAATGGCACGACATAATGAGAATTAATCAAAACTTTAACTCAAGTAATGATTCCTGCAGGATAAGTGACGTAAGAATAGAATAAATTAGAACAAGGTTGGGGTTCATAAATAAAGTTAAACCTGTGAACATTGTATAGAAAAAGTTATGTTACCTTAGTTTGTTCTTTTTGATATCCGGATAGAAAAATGTCACAAATTGTGCGTGCGTCGTGTGTTGTGATGAAAGAGTGTATTATTCGACTTTAGTCATAAAACATGTTTCCCCTTGTTTAATTTATCAAGATTGCTATAACTTGAGTGATTCTTATTTCATTTCCTCCTTTTTTCTTTTCTTTTTTTCTTTTATATATATCGTGGTATGTGCAATGCCTTGGTCCCTTAAGCTTTTTATGTGACCCGCGTAACGAGTGTTGGGTCAATAACTCCCAAACCATATGTTCTTAGGACACTAGGTGTTGAGACACCCTTACGAGCTTAATAACTCGAGTCACAAAGGCTACGAACCTAAGCTAGCCACACAAATGTCATTCCCAAACTGGTCACCGTTTGTCGCGAACACTCGCCGCTTATTGAGACAGGAGGCCCAGTTACTAAGTGATTTGACAGGTCAGACGTTGCTTATTTTCTTTTATTCGTTCTCTCTACTTTTTTTTTTAAGATTCACTCACTTTATAGGTGCTCCAACTAATCGTTAGACAAAGGGAAGAATGTATTAATCTTAAGCCCCAAATTGCACATAATCGTATGAACGTGGAGGTGCAAAGCTAAGTGATAAGATTCTATCAACACATAAGAACAAATAACTAATTTGACAGAACTTTATTAACACAGCGGTTCACAAGTTTAAAGTTATGAATGAACGTAAACCAAGAGCTCAACGTATTTAAACTTCTGACATTAGTTATCAAGCATAAATTCATACATAAAGTTAAAGTTTAAGAATCATATAACATATAAACGTCCCCCAAGTTGGTTGACATTATCCATAATGGCAAGCATAAAGAACAAAAACAAGAAATGTAAAGAGAAAAAAAAAGAGAGAGATCGCTGAGGTACCATGGACCGTATGATAAAAAGGGAAGAAAGCCGGCAAAGAAGCCATCGTAACCTGTAACGTGCGAGAGACTCATACAAAGGCAGAAATATATAGAAAGAAAAAGAGAACAAAATAGTATTCACATAACGAAGAAGAAGTTCATAGTCCATACAGAAAGTGAATACAAAGAAAGTACTAGCGCCTAAAAGGAAACAAAACAAAAAAACAAAACAAAAAATGAAGCGGCATATAGGCACTACGCAACGTCGTCCTGGGGTCCGTGTGGCGGTGGTGGAAAATGGTCGAGGAGAGACCGAAGCAGCGTCTGCGTCTCAAAGGCATCATGTTGATACTGAGCCTAGAAGGCCGTGTGATCCTGAGTGTACTGATGCTGAAAAGCCGCAAAGTTCTGCGTGTACTATCCTCGAAAATCAGTAAAATCCTGACACAACGAGTCAACATCGGCCTGAAGGGAAGCATAATTCACGGAGGGCATGGGAGTATCTGTGGCAGGCGCAGAATGAGCAGCAGGAGCAGGTGGAGGAGGAGGAATGGAAGCATCGGGTATGGCAGGGGCAGCAAGACAATCATCGGTATGTCGCATATCCGTCAAACTCCTCTGCCACAGTCAATCGTCCATAGCCTCAGTCAAGGCAATCTCAAAGGGACCGGAGTCGTCGAGGGAAATCAAGGGAAGCGGAAGGAGAGCAGTAATGAGAGAGGGAAAAGGAAGGGGCTGCCAAACCGCCGCTGGAAGCAGGTGAGTGACGGCGTCAAGGCAATAGTGACGCATCTCCCACTAGATCAAGTCGGGGATAGAGATGGCGAAATCCCGCTCGAAGGCAAAGAGAGCTTGAAGGAAATGACCACGCCGCTCATTCTTATGGCTAAAAGGGAAAACGGAAGCACAAAAGACAGAGTCGACAAACCACAACCGAGCGGAAAGATAAGCACGACGGGTAAAAGTATGAGTACGATCGCTGAAACGACCACCGCACATGGCAGGAACAATGGAGGCGAAGGTGGCATCATCGGGAAGCGACGGGAGTGTCGGGGGCTCGTAGTCAAGATCGTCGGCAATATTAGACGAAGAAAACTGAAAGTCATGACCATCGATGGTGGTGAATAAGGACTTGGGATAATTCTGGTCGATGGCCATGTTTTGGAAGAAAAGTCGAACTAAGCGGGGATAAGCCGAAGGTAGGGTACCGAACAAAGCCGTCAAACTTCGATGTTTAAATTGGGTGACGGCACAAGCGGTGGTCGGTTCCTCTCGAAAATAACTAGCCACATTAAACACAGTCTGATAATCAAGAGGCTTATCGGTGACCAAGGCTGTTTTGAGAGCGGGAGGAGCTGGTCCCGACATTTGGTTTGTGTGGACGACGACTCATTATAAGAAAAACAGTGACCTAAGGTGTGATTTTTTTTTAAACTGACCAGAGCACTGGCAGTCGCTGGAGAAGGAAGCTGGGCCGGAGAAGGAACCGACAGGGGTCTTGGTGCAGTGTGAATCAGAGAAAAAAACAAAGAGAAGAGACAAGAAAGACTCACAGGAGAGAGAGAAGAGAGAGAAGACGATGACCGGAGAAAAACCCTTGCTTGTGCTACTATTCCTTATCTCTTCCTCTCTCTATTGTTTGCTTGTGCTACTATTCATATTGCTTGCTTGTCATATTACTTGCTTCATATTGTTTAAATAATTTTTATACAAGATTTTTTTTTTTTAAAATCATATTTACCCCCCTCTAGGGTCATTCCTTGTATAACACATTGACGTCAAGATTGCTTGAAAAATCACTTCTCCATTTATGTTGGGTCAGTAGTGTCAAATGTTGGGCATGAATAAGGGTTCTTTTGTTTGAGCTGTGTTTCTCTTTTCTTTTAGGGGTCTTTCGGGCTTTATTTTGGGATTTCTACCTCACCTCTCTCGTGAGGTGCTTGAAGACAGATTTATAGGGGCTCAATGTGGCATGTTGTCTTCATTCTAAAACAAATCTAGAACTCTATTGGACTCCCATCTTCATCGAACGGGTATCCCGCTTGTCTAGCATTTAATTAGCAAAATCGTATACATAATCTCTCTTTATATGTATACGCATACAAGAATGTTAGCAAACAAATATAAATGTGTATGTATGCATTCGCTGCACGGTTGCAATCAATTCATGAGCATAAATGTGTATTCGTCATTTATCGATTTGGTTTGATCCGATTCCATGATTTACCCATGTTTTTCATTTTCTCTTTTTCAACCATGATTTATATCGATTTGGGTCTTTTAAACACAAATATTTTTCTATGGGAGCAACTGTAAACCCAAATATTTTTATTCTATTTGTTGTATGAATTGGTAGTAGAGATTGTGATTGAATGGATTTTTCATTATATTATTGCTCTTATCAGTTTTTTTGTGCCTGATTGGTTTTGTAGTATTTAGATACGGGCAATTCGCTAGTAATATATCTATAGATATATTATCATACATGATATATAGCATATATATAATATATATTATAAATATCATATTTAATTACATAAAATATTAATATATATTATTCTTTTCATATTTTAAGAAATTCTAGTAAATTTCTAGTTAATATATGGGAGCTGATCATAGTTTGTTGAAATTTTTTCATTCCAATAGCAACATTATCAAACATGGATATAGACATGATCAATCTACTACCACGCCTTTTCATGTCGGCAACCAAGCAGTGAAACCAGAATAAACATTCCATTCTGCTTTGCTTTTCATTTCTACTTTCATTCCATTCTCGCATCACTCGATTCCTCCATACCAAAAGTAGCCTTACAATATATTAAGGGAGAAAGAGAGAAAAAGCAGGGAAAGAGGTTGGGAGTCAACCCAAGTTGAGTGCTAACCACAAAATAAATAAATAAAAGGAAAGGGATTTAAATAAAAGATATTGAGGTGAGAACATAAATGAATGTCACGAGTAATATTATACACATCACTCTATCTAGGTATAGCATATATGACTTCTTTCTCATAATAGCAGATATTTAATACTAGCCTAATTTCAATAATTTTTAATATATATTTTTTATATGGCATGTTCTTTTATTATGCCCACATTTTTTCATTCTTCCTTTTCAAATATCAGACATACAATTTGTCACCATTCCTATGGCCTTACCTAAAGCAATTAGGTTACAACAATATCCATAGTAGTCTTGGCCAAGTGTGTATTTTCCTACTATTTCTCAACGCTTCTGCAAAAACAACAATTCTTGTCATCTTTCTCCTTGCTACTTTATCTTTAAAAAGAGACTATATATGGAAGGTTATTTTGAAAATTTCAAAAGCATTATATGTTGCAATGAGTTTTACATATACATATATACACACACACAACCTTCAGTAAAAATGAAGTGAATGGGAGATGAATTGGACTGGCCTTATGAGGTAGATAATAGCAAAGGAAGGGATAATGCCTTGCGAGTTACGATTACACAAGAATACATGTCTAAATCAAAAGGTACTATGTCATCAAGGAAATTCAGCTATTTCTCAAGGAGCCTTTCATTTTATTGTATTTTGTCTTATAGTAGCATTTGATGCAATTTTGACAATCGAAAATTTGAAGGATGGAAAATTGTTACCAAGACAAACAAGCCAGGAAATTGAATCATTCATTTTTCACGGTTGGTGGCCCAGGGTCTTTGGCTATGCTATAGTAAATCTTCCAACTTTGTAAAGTATCCATGTTGGACGTTTGATAATTGGTTAAGGTACGAGGTATGAAGCACAAATACAGATATGGAACATGGATACTATACGATACAGATATACGACAAAAAGTTAAGAAAATAGGATATGGGTATAGCTAGAATACGTTTTTTTTTGATAAGTTTGATTGTATAAAAAGGCATAAAGGGAATGCCACCCAAATACAAAAGGAGACCAAGAACACCCAACCACAAAGGGCTAAACAACCTCTACAAAAAGGAAGAGGAACCAAAACCCTCACAAGAAAACTACAAAAGCCTGCTAGGGACTACAAGGACAAAATCTCGATAAAGTTAACTGTTTCCTCAACCGAAGGGGCTCCTCGTTCAAACAACCAACCATACAAATTACTAAGGAGTACTTCCTTCAGCAGATGCAGCGAGGAGTCAACTCTATCGAAGTATGTCTTGTTATGTTCCAACCATAAGATCCATAACAAACAAAGAGTGGAAAACAAAGAGGGAAAAACAACTAGGCACTCTCCTGCCTCTCCAACTCGACAAAACCCCGACCACCTCTTCCTCAAAAACCCAATCCACCCCGAAAAGCACCAAAACAAAGCTCCATAACTTCCTAAAAAAAATAACAGTGTATAAGCAAGTGAGAGACGGACTCTCCCTCCTCCTTGCACATACAACACCTATTGGGGATCACCAACCCTCTACGCGCTAGATTATCAATGGTCAAAATACTCTCATGCGAAGCATCCTAAGCAAAAAAAGCCACCTTTGACAGAGCACTAACCTTCCAAACACTACTCCAAGAAAAATGCTCACCTGTAATAACGCCTGAAGAAAGATTTTACTGTAAAAGATCCCTTCCGATCGCCTCTCCATCTAACAGAATCTGTCCCTATAACCAAACTGCTATGATGTACAAGGATCCCAAAAGAACCAAGAACTAATCCAACTCCCAATCCCGTACATCTCTCTGGAACTCAATATCCCAATCCAACTCCCAATCCCGTACATCTCTCTGGAACTCAATATCCCAGAAACAACGATTTGAAACCCTCCGAGCATAATCTACAACAGTGGCCTCCCTATAAAACGTCAAAGCAAACATGTCAGGAAAAGATCTACAAAGAGCCTTGTTGCCACACACCATATATCATACCAGAATCTCACTCTATTCCCACACCCCACCTCAAGAAAGATATGCTTGAAAAACTCACCACAAACCTTGCTAATGCCCTTCCACAACCCATCCCCATAAGAGATAGAGACTTGAGGGGTACTCCAGTCCTTGATGAGGGTATTGTACTTGCCTTCAATAACCTTCCTCCATAAGCTATCCCTTTCCTACGCATAACTCCAGAGCCACTTCCCCAAAAAGTCTTTGTTGAAGATGACAAGCCTACGAAATCCAAGGCCACCTACACTGACGGGAGAACAAGCAGTGCTCCAAGCCACCAGATGGAATCTAGCCCGAACACCTATCCCTCTCCATAAGAAATCTCTTTGTAACCTCTCTAGCCTTTTAGCAACGAAAGCCAGAATAGTAAAGGCTAACAAAAAGTTTGTCGAGAGGAAAGATAAGGTACTCTTGAGAAATGTAACTCGTCCCCCCTAAGAGAGAGATTGTCTCTTCCAACCCGTAAACCTTCTGTGAAACCTTTCCACGATCCCGTCCCAGACAGCCTTAGCCTTAGCCTTAAAGGAGGCTCACTCCCAAAGGAAGACCCAAGTAGGGGCATTGGGAGAACTCCAATCACATTCCAAAATAGCAGCAAGATCGAGACTTTAAAGCTCTCAAAGAATGGTGAGAACCCCATGTAATTTTCTAATGAAAAGTACTAAACTTTAGCGATTATATAATAATTTAAGAGCCGAAGGCTAGTTTACTTTTTAATCATAATTTAGGTCAAGTATCATTTCAATAGCAAGTCTAAAACATTTATATTGAAATGACATAACAATCTACAACTTGCCCTATGCTTTTCCCTTATGCGTTCAAGTGTTATTTGCCAAATCGTTTTTATGTAAGTTTACTATTTTACTTGCTTGTTAAATTATAGATATTCATTTTCTGTATCATTATACTTTCTTATTAGTTCTTACTTTTAATCAAGTATGTAAAAGAAACATGTATGATACAATAAGGGTACATCAAATCCAACAAATTCCGAAGAAGGGTACTATGTTAGTCTCACTATTTTCACCTCCTACAAAAATAGCAAAGTATCAGAACAATATTCTCCTAACTGTTATGCAAGGCATGTTACAACTACAATTTCACAAGTTTGGACACACGACTTCTAGTATTCAAAAAACATATGATAATTCTCAAAATTAAAGAAAATCAACTTCAAATTATGTATACATTTTTTTATTATATAAGAAAAAATTATACTATAAAGAGCAAAAAGAGAATGCCACCCGAATGCAAAACTCACACAACAAGAGCAAACACTTAAAAACCTCTAAAAAAAGAAATTAATCCACAGATAGGATCCATAGGGATTCTATGAACTCTATTGTATCAAGAAAAGAGTGTGACCCTCTATCAAATAGTTGAACACCCTTCACCCTATAGAAAGGAGAGTCCAATCCATCAAAAAAGTTCTTTTGTTCCGTTCCACCCAAACCAACCACATCACACAAAGAAGCCAACCGCCATGCCTTCCGTTCTCTTCGGAATCCTTCCCCCCTCCACCCCACCCACATCCTTCTCAAAAACCCAAACTAACCCAAAAATAAATAAAACAAAGCTCCACAACTCCCTTGCAAAATCACACTGGACATTGTGATGAACAAAATCCCTCTTCTTGCACAAGCAACACTAGTTAGTTCGCACGAGGCCCCTTCGGATAAGATTATCGATAGTATCTTCCCATGGGCGGCGATCCACCCAAAGAAAGCCATTTTTGGAGGAGTCTTCACCCTCCAAATACTCCTCCACAGAAAGGACACACTCAGACTACCTAGCAAATCCCCATAAAAAGCTTTAACTGAGAACCTCCCAAGCATATCTCGTATCCATTTCACTAAGTCCACCCGGTTCCTCAAATTATGTATACGTTTAGAAAGTAGCAGATAAGTATTCGTGTGCATCCGAGTAGTAACAACATTTGATATGGATATGACTCCCTCCTAGAAGTATCAATATTTCATAAGTTATGGCTATGACGTATATACTCAACATTATTTGAACAAGCACCCAACTAATATGTTTAATATGAAGAGTTTACTAAGAAATTATGTAGAAAATGCTATTTCTATGAATACAAAACTCTAGTGGTTAATGAACACCATTTTACCCTAAATAATTGAATTATGTATTTAATAAATATGAATAATAGATGTGTAGTTGGAGGCATAGTGGAAGGGATACTTTCAATGAATCAAACATAAGCACAACTTGGGTAGTTGGAACATAAACTTGAAGAGTACTTGTGGTGCCAATACATGCATTTACTACTACTTGCACCTTGATCTTGACAGGTTAGAATATTCGCTAATTTAGCTTCCCAACTAAATTTTATCGCACTAATATCCGTCATTTATCCACCTAAATTTTATCACTTTTATTATTGATGGTAAAAAGGCAGAGGTTTATTATTTACTACTTACAGTCACTTTGCTGGCAATAACTTGAAATTACCTGCCCAAATGGACTAAACAGCTGTCTGAGATCTTTCTCTGTTGCCTCAAAAGCTACATTTCTCACAATTAATTTTGTTGAACTCCGATCCTTGTCAACATTTTTCAGTACATGTCCATCCTTCTTAGCATGACAATGTCGCAAAATAAGAGCATGTCCATCCAAAACAGTTCCCTGGAAGAGTCTGAGCGCTGAGTTTAATCTTATTTTCAATGGGGTTCAGAAAATAAAGCAATAAATATTACCTGTAAATCCTTACAGACATTTACTGCCGTATCAACAGTGTCAAGCTCTAGGAAACCAAAACCCATTGAAACATTCTTCCCATTTTTCAAGTGCTTCTTCACCTGCACATGGATATAACAGAATAGTGGCAGGAGAAAAATTAAGTTGAATAGTATGTGGTAAAGGTGCTTGGAAGTAGGGCCCAAGAATTACCCTGACACTGAGGATTTTTCCATCTTTCATTTGTTCATTAAAATGCTTTCTCAGAGACTCATCAGATGTTTTGAAGTTCAGGTTCTTCACAAATAATGAGCGTGACTGCAGCACAAAGGGCAGCATAAATGAGAAACGAGATATCAAGATGGTTATATACTCCCAATAAAAGGAGTAGCGTGGCTTCAAATAACGGTATCCGTCAGTGTAACAGTCGCGGCCACGGTATAACTAATATTGGAAGTACCGGTTAATTGAAAACCCAATTTGTGAATTTTTTCAATCACTCGAAAATGCAAAAAAAAAAAAAAAATATATAATATAAACTCATTGATAAGCATGTTTTGATAATTTGTATCACATTTTAATGTTAGTAATGATATCAACTGAATATTGCTGCCCCTAAAAACATGTTTTTGAAATCACATTGTACTTTACATTACTTTTAAGGTCAAAAAAGTTGAGAACAACATCTAGTAAGGGAATTTCATTATTCAGAATCTGTGAGACCCGGAAAAAAAAAAATATATATATATATATATATATGTATAAATAAAATAAGGAGTAAAGTTAATTAGAGTTTAATTTGAAGATAAATAAAATATATTAGTCAATTGAGTTGTATATAAATGGAATACAATTAAGAAAGATAAGAATTTAATCCAAGAAAGATAT
>JAUTBS010397820.1:0-10253 GCA_032361285.1 Aequorea victoria | reverse complement strand
CTTAAAATATTATAAAGTTCTAATTAAATGTGATAATACAAGTGTAATAAATTTAATCAAAAATCTTATCCAACATTCAAGAACAAAACACATAAAAATAAGACATCATTTCATAAGAGACGATGTGTAAAAAGAAGATATTTTAATAGAATTTATAAGTATAGAACATCAATTAACTGATATTTTTACCAAACCATTAAGTGTTGAAAGATTTAATTACATTAAAGGTGAATTCAAAATGCTAAATCTATGAAATTTCTGATGAATTGCTTAAAATCCTTATTTCTGTGATTTTGTGTCGACTCAAGTTGATCTGGGTCGATGCAAGACTTTTGTGCCTCAGTGTTGTTCACTGATGGGTCGACTCACATATTAATTGTGTCGACTTAGAAGGCATTTGGGTCGACAGACAAAAGTATTTGTGTCGACTCAAGGAAGTCTTTTTCTGTTGGTCTCCCTAAATGTGCATTTGGGTTGACTCACATTTCTCATGTGTTGACTTAGCATAATAGGTATAAATTAAAATGTGTTCCGTGGTGCCCCCCATTATTTCAAATCAGACTCTCTCTCTTTTCTCTCTCGCGCTTTGTTTCTCTATCTTCTCTGAGTCAAAATAACTTATCTTTTCCCAAAATCTTTGCAAATTCTTTCTCTGCTCTCTATCTTTCACTTTGCGTCTTCGATACATCTCTGTATCGTTCTTCTCTATTTTGTTTGAAAAAGTTCTAGTTTTTCAAGAAAACATCGTCTCATGACAAAGACACGGATACTCAGTCGAATGGATGCTCTTACTCCATCAAACGTCACCAAAAGAGCAAGAACTGAATAGGCTAAAACCTCAAGGAAGAAAGCTAAAAAGGACAAGAGTTCCTCATCCTCAACCCTCATTTATCGAGATATTAAAACCCAAGATAAGTACATCAAATCCTTCGAATCTCGCCAAGTCCCAGATGGTCGGTGCATTGATCTCCAATTTTTTGATTTAATTGGAATGCTCTTTAGGGACTGCTTTACAGACCTTGGATGGTACAACTTTGTAACCATTAAGGAACCAGTTTACCCTGAATTGGTCAGAATAACCTATGCCCATATGCATATGTCAGAGGGCTCTTAAGGGTTATTTCTCTCTTCCTGGGTCATAGGAAAAGACCTAACTTTTGGAGAGTTTTTGATTAATAAAGTCCTAGAAGCCTCTAGTGGAACCCATCTTTTAGACTGCACTGAAAAATGCCACACTCACCTTGACTTTCCCCTTGAATAATTTATTCTTCAAATCAGATGCCAAATAAATCCTAACCCCAATGATGCCAAATAAATCCTAACCCCAATGATGCCAACCTCCTTCTCCCTGAATATTGAATCCTTCACCATATGGTGAACCAGATGTTTTTACCGCAAGGTAGAAAATTTGGGAATGTTACCTTTATTTAGTTATTAGTAATGTGGTCCATCATTAACAAACAATCTGTAGACCCTGGCCATCTCCTCATCTCTGATATTTGAAAAGCTGCCCAAACCACCAAGAGAATTCTTCCTCATGGCATGTTTTTCAAAAAAATCTTTAAGTATTTTAAAATTAATCTTAAAGATTTTCTGTCAATCTCATTTCACTACACCCACATTTACAACAAGTCCACCCTGAGAAGGATGCGACTGGTTGAAATTAATGGCAAATGGGTCAAGCTTGAAACAACTCCCTCACCCATTCTATCCCAAAATAGACCACAAGACCAACACAACCTAACCACGTATCACCCTCTCATCTCTCTGTTGATCGTCAGTGCACAGCCCCACATATTTAGCAATGACTACAAAACCCTGGCACTCAACCTCTCTCACCTTCACAAACTGCTACCATGATTACAATTCCATGTTCTTCTGCTTTTTCACATCCTCCTTTCCTTACTCCTTCCACACCTTTCACTATTCCACAGTCTATTCCCCCTTTTGTCTTAAAGGAGTTGAATGCTAAACTAGACCTTCTTGTTGACAACAATACCAGACTTCACGATAGACTAACCATGTATGAATTTTTTTTCTAAAATCCAAACATTCCAAGACCAACAACAAATCATAACTTTTGAACAACTCAAACTTAACCATATCCTCTCTACCCTTAATAACCGAATCGATGGTGTTTGCCTAGCTGGGTTCACCATGAGTCAAGACATGAAGAAGCAAATCAAGGATTACCTGGTTGCCAGTGATATGCTACTTAAAAGCATACGCAATGAGTACAATCAAGGTGCTGTTGGGAAGATGGATGCCGTTCTCTGCAAGATTCAATACTTCACGGATTGGGTTTAAATCCATCTTGAGACACCTGAGGAGAAAGCTGCATGAGCTCAATGAGAAAACCTCAACTAAAAAATGGCTCGCATGAAGGGAATTAATATTGAGAAAATATCAGCTGAATAGTTCAAGACATCCGCTGTCAAAGACAAACGAAGACCTCGGGCAATGGCAAGGAGAAAATGGCTGAGCCAGCCACAAAGAAAGAAAAACAAGCCAAGTCTCTTTTTGAATTTTTGCAAACCCAAAAGAAAAAGGCAGAAACCACATACAAACAAAAACACAAAGAAAAAGGCAGAAACCATATACAAACAAAAACACAAAGAAAAAGGACAAACCAAAGTCGAACGCGACAAAACTTGGAAGAAACAGATGGATGACAACTTCTAGATTTTTTTTTATTCTCTCTATTTTTTTTACTCTTTGGCCTGTACATAGAACATACATCAATGAAACTAATTTTTTTTTGTTATCTCGTGTATGATTGTCTAAATGCAATATCTGATTTCCTATTATACTTGTTCTTATGAATAGCTAAAATAACATTGGATGAATGATTATCTTCTTTTGATATGCATATTTTCATTTTATATCTTGATAGCATCTCTGTTTTTGAGATGATAAAGGGGGGATAAATAATTCAAGAAAAACCTTAAATTTAAAAATTAGTAAAAATTAACAAAAATTAACAATTGATAATTGGTTCTTTCCATAGATATTTAAAATTGGTTTCATAACTTTTTATAATATTTACTTGGTATTAAATAAAAGAGCTTATGATTAATGTAGATGATTAATTTAATAAATTGATATAAGTTTTTGAAAATTCTCTTTTAAAAGAAAACACGTATTTAGGGGGAGCTTTTCAAAATAAATTATTTTATCATATAAAAAGCCTTTCTTAAAAATTATAAAAAGTCTTTCTTAAAAATCGTTTGTCATCATAAAAAAGGAAGAGATTGTTAGCCCCAAGGTTTTATAATGCGTTGTTGATTTTAATGATAATAAACTAAATCTAAAACAATTATTCAAATAAATTAAAATACTTATGAAAGGTTAACACCCATAGTTGGGGTTAATCAAGTGTTTAAAATGTTGTTAAGTCTTTTCAGGTATCACTTAAATCATTCTCAAACAAGACTTAAAGCTCAGACTTAATGCAAAATATTTTGAAAGATCTCAGCAATTTTGAGTCGATACATAGTTCATCTTGAGTCGACACAGAAGAGACAGTGCTCGGCATTTTACTGGACAGACGAAAGTGAGTCGACACAAAGTACAATTTCAGTCAACACAAAACAATTTGGGTCGACACAAATACTAGTTGAGTCAACACAAATGAAGACTTTCCAAAATAATTGAGAGTTCAACAATTTGGGTCGACACAATCAGCAGTTGAATCGACACAAATGAAGGCCTGTCAAAACAATCGAGAGCTCAACATTTTGGGTCGACACAAAATTTAGATGAGTCGACACAAATAAAGAGAAATCGAGGGATAAATATTTTGGGTCAACACAAAGATCAGTTGAGTCGGCACAAATGAAGACCTGATAGAGAAGCCGATGCATGGATATTTTGAGTCAACACACAGCCAAAAGTTACGGAACATGAGTCGACACCACCTCCACATGAGTCGATACAGAGTAAGCAGATTCCATGGTTTAAAGAACTTGAATCGAAACAACTCTATATGAGTCAACCCAAGTGCGCGATTTCAGGGATCTTAGTACGCGAATCTCACGATTTACTTAATTTTGTTACAGCTTGATTTATGGACCGATTTTGACTTTATGAGGATCAATTTTAAATATAGAAATGATCCCAAAATATTTCAAACCAGATCACCAAGAATCGAGGAACAAATCAAGGAAAAACTAGTTACGTGATTCTAGGGATTTTGATACGACATACAGATGGAATGTACAACGTGATTTCAAAAAGTGTTTTTGAAATTCAATTGGCTAGTCAAAAGTTCAAAATCAGTTTTGAAGATAATTGCGAATCAAATCAGATCAGATTAATCAATGCTTGATCCCAGGAAAATCAGATCGTATATTTAGAATTCAAAGGCAACAATTACTTTTCTGAAGACTATAAAAAGACTTGTGCTTTATCAATCAAACAGACAGAACCAAGAGAGCTCAAAAACACAAAAACAAATTAAAGAATACATCATTCTCATTCTCCTATTCTCATATTATGATTCGAGAAAAATTCAAGAGATATCAGTCACATTACTTCAGTCGTGAAAAGTTTTGCTATGCCACTTCCAGTGAAAGCCATTTCTACAATCTATTCTTTACTCTGTTATTTTGCTATTTTATTTGTGAGCTAAATTGTAAACATCTACTCTGATTAAAGAGTTCTGCTATTTGATGTTTTGACATCAAAATTCATACTTTAAATTATGTACTACTAGTAGAAGTGAGTCACCTGCTACTAAGTGTTGTGTGTTGTGTAACACACAAAAGAAAAAAGATCACAAGTGCTAGAAGTCTGGTAACTTCAGAAAGTAGCTATGTGGATCTTGTAAAAAGGTTTGGAGCACACCCGTAAGTGCTTTACCATAGTGGAGAATTCTCAAGAGGTACTTGAAGAGTGAACGTAGGTTAAGTTAGCCGAACCACTATAAATCTTGGTATTAATCTCTCACTCTATCCTCAATCTATTGCTTATTTATGTGCTTGCATATTTAGATTACTAGTATTTATATCTATTTTAAATAGGTGTTATTTAAAATCTATAAAAAGTTTAAAGACCCTATTCACCCCCCTTTAGGGTCGTCTTATAGTTAACACATATAACCTCTGTCGAGCAGCAGATAACTTTAAACTCAATAAAATGGACAATAAAATCGAACTTTGGCCTTATGGCATACGTCTCTAAAAAATTAAAATAAGAAAGAGCACCAACAGATGCTTTGATAACTACTCCAAAAGTATAGCTCTGAAATCAACTGTGTGTACCTCGAATGTCCAATAACACGAACAAACCAGAGGAGTCAAAACTCATAATAACAAATAATTCTAGACATTAACTAAATAGATGAAACATAAGCCAACTGTAATGGAAAAATAAAGTGTAATATATGATATGGTATGATGAATTCAAGTTAAATTCTATAGTATTTATCCATTCCATTTTCATTCGTTGGTTAATCAATCTAATCAGTCATCAAAGAGGTATGACATGCCTAAGAGAGTAGACAAACAACCCTGACCACTAGTGTGACATTCCGCAAATTCTCAACAAATAATAAAGATAAAGAAGAGGGACCAATGCATGAATTAGAAGAAATGAGGAGTTAATTATGGAAATAGAATAAAAAAGGAGGAGTAGTGTGCAATATCTAGAAAGGTGATTTGATTTCCCCCTGACATTTCATGGATTTTGGGGGCTGATAAGTGAGATGGGACAAATTGGTCAATAGAGAGAGAGAGAGAGGGAAAGGCATTTGAGGAAGGAGAAAGAGGGAGATGAAAGTTCCAGGAAAAGGGGTTTTCGAGGAAGAAGAAGAAGTGGAAGAGGGAGAAGAAAGAGTGTGAGAAAGTGTGAGTAAGTTTTTGGTGGGAGCTGAAGAAGTGAGGTTCCTTCACACCATTTTGGGAAGCATAAAGGAAAAGGAAGAAGCAAAGAGAGAAAAATCACCATTGAAGCTATCCTCGAAGTTGTGAGGTAAGAATCGCACCTTTGGGCTCTCATGTGTTTAATATTACAGAATATCATCCTTAATCGGCCGTGTGGAACCCAGATCCCTTAGTCTTTGACCTTACCTAATCTTAGACTTGGTTTATGTATATCTCTTTGTTCATCCATGGTTGGGAGATTTTTTAGAAGAAATTAGATTATTCTTCTTTAATATTGGTGGAAAAACCCTTGTGGGAGTTTTTGGGATGTTGGATGACATAGAGATGGTGGGGGAAAGTTAGTAGATGATGTTGAGCCTTGAATAAAGTAGAAAAACCTGAGTTTTCTACCCAAATAGCCCATTAACCAGAGAAAAACCAAAAAATAGAGCACAACCATTTTTTCGGTGTGTGAGTCGACCCTAGGAGGGTAGGTGTCGACTCACGGGCTGTTGAACTCTAGGTAGTTCACACAGGCTGGAGTTGGAGTCGACACAAGTAGCATGGTGTCGACTCAGGGATGCCTTCTATCTCGATAGTTTTGGCCGGTGGTTGTGTGAGTCGACCCTTAGAGTTTGGGGTGTCGACTCAAGAGCGTTTAGCTCTCGGTTGTTTTTACAGGCTGGAGATTGAGTCGACACAAGGGTTGGTGTGTCGACTCACGAGCTGGTGAGCTCTCGGTAGTTTTGACAGGCGGGAAAATGAGTCGACCCACGATGCATATGAGTCGACCCAAGTTTGAACCTTTGGGGCGAGTCGACATAAGCAGCCATGTGTGTCAACCCAAGGGGCACCCAGCGCGCGCGTGAGCTGAAGCAGGTCGACCCCTGCATCGACCCTGGCCTTGATCCTTCACACCTAAGTCGACCCATAGGAGGGATGAGTTGACTCACTGAGGGGGAAAAATGTGGTTTTCCCAAGGGTGTTTTGGAGCATTTGTAGAGCCTTTTGGTCCAAGGTTTCTTCATGAAATATGTCACTAATAAGTACCCCTAACACCTGGAGAGCACTAGGGGGGAGAATTATGTGAGTTTGATAAAGATCTTTATATATGGTTGCCTCATGTCCTAGGCTTTGAAGAAGTGTTCAAGGGTATGGGGCAAGCACCTCGTGGGAGTGGCAACCGAGCTTGGTGCTTTGAATAAAGGTGAGATTAACTAGCCTTCCTAATGATTAGCAAATTCTAGAGTATTTAATATACTTCATATGGATATTTTGGCAGTATGCATTGAGTTATACATGGAATACCAACTTATAAAAGAAGATGTGTGGATGTGCAAAATGAATGATGATGGCTAACACCTCGTGAGTGTGTTTCTCCTTTGAGTTAAAAAGGGTGTTGTGACGACGCATGCTTCTTATTTCTAAAATAGATGCCTTTCTCATTTTAAATAAAGAATAGTGGGCATGTGATGTATGCTTAGTGTTATGATTTGATAAAAGTTGGAGAGTATCTAGTGGGTGTGCGTGTGTGTGGAGACATACTTTTTAAATGTGTTGAGTTGGGTACGTATCATAATTTCATTAAAAAAGATACGTGAACGTATGTTAATGAGCGAGTGTGGCTCATACCTATTAAATTACGTTCCTCCTCATGGGGTAAATGGCGTAACTATACATTATTCAATTGTTGAATAGAATGCTTGAAACTACTAGATGAGTGAGCGTGTGCGTGTTGTAAATAAATTTATCATGTGAAAGGCTATTTAGCCATAGATTAGAAACCTAATAACACTTTTCTAACGAGTTGAAGGCCTAGTGCCGGTTGTAGGCATCTAAGCCGTTGTCAGGTGATTGAACTAAATGTGTCAATTTTACCATAAAAATGTGGTTAGGCCTTAGTGCCAATTATGCATATGAGTGCATGGGGGAAAGTGTAATATGCATATGAAGGTGCATGTGTCGTGCAAGTGAACATGGTTGTGGCGTTTCGTGAATGTTATGGGCTGATGGGCTGAATATAGCTAATAAATGCTATAATGGGCCGATGGGCCAAATATAACTAATAAAGCTATCATGGGCCAATGGGCCGGTTAAAGAAGCTAAATACGCTATAATGGGCCGATGGGCCAGATATTAAAGAAGCGTGGGCCGATGGGCCAATCGTAGCTAATAAAGCTAATTTATATAGTTGGTGTGGAGTTATCCCATAGGTATCATAGTACCTTGTGTGTGCATGTTGGTGGGTGATTGTGTATGAATGGGTACATAAGTAATTATAAAGTAAGATAAGCCATAAGGCCAAGTTTACTTATGTATTGTACATCGTGGGTGTTTGGACCGTGAGTAAAAGTATCAAGCTGAGTAAGAAAAATGTATGAGCAGGCTAGTGAGCCGAACTATGAGCGTATTTCTCATGAATGGTTGATTTTAATGCTAATGTCATTTTTGTATAAAACCTGCATGTTTATATTATGTTGTTTACGCTCTTTATTATGATACTAAGTTACTCTCCTGTAACCTTTGTGGTTGCAGATCGCAGGTTGGGATAGAAGTCGTCCACAGTGCCAGCTGGAGTTGTGTTGTAGGGTTGCAGGTCCCGTTATGTTGTATTACTTTGTTATGAGTGAGGTAGTAGATGTACCTTGTATCTTTTAGTTTTTTGGGTTGTGAGGCTTTGTACCCTGTATGGGGAAGCTTTGTTTTTGGAGTTGGAGACTTGCGATTCTTAAAATGGGTGTGGTTTTAGATGTGTGAAGGTAGGCTTTCAGTGTATTTTGTTTGGATAAAGTTACGAATGGAAATTATTTTTGTACGAAAATTAACCGTAAAAAAATGGTGAGATGAAGGGAAGCTGACGTGGCACCCCTCCGAGTAGGATTAATTATCCTTTCGGGAGCGGGGCGTTATAACTAGGCTTGTGTGCTCTAGTGACAATACAACCATCACCCAACTCACCTAGGTCATTCCTGCACTAGTAAGTTAAGATCAACATCCTATTTTCAAAGCACCAACCTCCCGAAATAGGGAACTACTTGCGTAGCGAGCCTAGAACTCATATAAACCAATAAACTGTCTGACTCACAACTTAGGTGTCAACAGATATCAAGATATCTTTCAAGACCATTCTGAAAATTGTTTCACTTTACATTGAAGTGTTTTATACATTTTATTTATGAAAATACATTTTTATTGATTTTCATGTTTCCATATCATACATATATCTCATGTCAAATGTCAACCACGCATAAAATAGATTTTCATGTAACGTATACAATCCAAAATGCAAGATAAATATCTATATTCGTACAACAAGATTGTAAGCTAAAATAAGCACAAGCCCCTACTTGACAGGGTCCAAAATTACCAATTCACTTTTAGTCGAGCAAAATGAATCTACTAGTTGCATCCTACAGTCGTTGGTTATAAACCCGCAACTCCGCAAGCAACTTCATGAACCTGTTGAAGATGACAATCAATCGATCGGAATAAAGGAGACCCAGACATAGGAGAAGACCAACGCCGGTGAGCAAAGTTCTCATCTCGGGAAGGGTCTGTGATGGCAGATCAGAGATCGGGAGGGAAGTCAACGTCGGATCCACACCGGATCGGGGAAGAACACGTCGCAACTGACGAAACAGAAAGGAGAAAGTTAACGCCAGCGCTAATGGTGTTCACCGCCGCTGGTGTCAAATCCAAGAGCGGCAGGAGGAGAAAGGGAAAAAGCCATCGGAGAAGAGATCGGTAGTGCAGTGGTTGTGTGTTGTCGTCGATCTCTCTCTCTCGCGTCTGCGATCGCCAACGTGGGTGGTAGGTGATCTGTGGTGGCAGCGCCGTGGAGGAAGAAGCAAGGGACGACAAAGGCGAAGAGGAGATAACCGGAGATCGTCGTTGGTGGGAAGGAACAACTAGAGCTCGACAACCGGTAAATAGAGATACAAGACGTTGTCGACAATCGAACCAGAAATCAGAGAAGACGATCCATTGACAGCGACGAGGGAGCTTGGCGTCAGTGGTGGCGTACGACGATGGACGAAAAAGGAGAAAGAACCAGAGATCAGCGTATGTCGACGATGGTGTGTGTGTTCTCTGCTATGGAGAAGGATGCCGAGAGAGAGAACAGGAAAGGGGAGAAGTGTGGCGTTTGTATATAAAAGGGGAAGGGGAGTCTTTTTTTTAAATATTGTTTTTAAAAAAAAATAATTATAAAAATACCGTTGTTTTCAAACTATTTAGAAAAATATTGTTGTTTCTGAAAATGTGGGTTCAACCTGCGTTTTTAGAAGGAAAACGCATCCTCAAGACGCGACTTTGGAGTAATTGCAATCTGACGTGGCGTTGACGTGGCGATCTGGTGGCAGTCTAAAAACGCATCTTGAATATGCAATTTTA
>JAUTBS010397709.1:0-10254 GCA_032361285.1 Aequorea victoria | reverse complement strand
AGATTGCACCAATCGTTGCATTGCGTCCTTGATCTTCTTTGCCCTTGATCTTGTGATTGGTCCTTCTGGGACTTGCATCGGCTTTCTAAGACTCTGTCCATCATCTCTGAGACCACCTTGATTCCCATCAATAAGTCTCTTTCTTGCTAACATTTATAGGCACACTTTTTGTTGAATAACTTTTTATTACTTGTTAAGGAGGTATTTGATTTGAAAGTACCCTTTTATATTTAGAGAGGAATTTAATTTAGTGAAAACTCTTTTTATCAGATTCTTTAGAAAACATCCTTTTATCTAGCTTTTATAAAAAAACATTATTAGTAAGAAAATTCTTCTTTAATATTTTAATGTATAGAAGATATTCTAGTAGGAACTTCTTTTCATTTAATTACAATAAGAAAATAATTTAATACTAAAAACTCTTTCTTGGTACTTTCTTTTCGTTTTATAAGAAAATATTTTGATAAGATTATTTTTAGTTTTTAATAAGAAAAAACATTTTGATAAAAGACACCTTTTATAAGAAAATATATTTAGTGAGAAATATTTTTATAAGAAAATATTTTTCGTAAGAAATACTTTTTATAGGACAACATTTTCAGTAAGAAATACTTTTTATAAGAAGATATTTTTAAGTAGAAAATACTTTTACAAGAAACTATTTTTAGTAAGAGTTGCTTTTTATAAGAAAATACTTTTTATAGGAAATTCTTTTATTCAACTTAAAGGGAAAATAATTTAATACTTTTTATGATTTATAACTTATTACCCTTCATATGATATATATATATATGTATATACATCATAATTCACAACCGTTGTACTTCGTAACACTTATCTTTTCATGATTTTCTTTACGCTTTTCACAATCTCTTTCGAATACTTACAATTATTCATGTAATGATTCACCTCTTTCATATCATTCTTCAGTTCACAGGTTTGCCAAAATGATTTTTTAAACTTTTCAATCACATGTCATAGATGTTTTACATAACCACTTCTTTACACCTTTTCTTTTTAATTAATAAGGTATGGGTACAAATAATTCAAAGATAATTCTATTCAGATTTTGAATGAAAACTATTTAACTTTAATTAAGGCATTCATAATCAGATGAGTAACAAACGACATATACTCTTTCTTTTAATTCATAATTTTATATAAGAAAATCATACAGTGTTTGTGTAAGTGTTTAAAATATTTTATGCCATGATTTTTCTTTTACAAATAAATAATCATAAAAGGGTAACACGTACCATTCAAGAGAATATTTTAGGGCATGAGAGTTTTATTTGAAAGATAAATAACAAGTAACTACTCACCTCGAGTCTGATCTAAGCAATAAAGTAATGTAGTGCAATCTACGCGTCATCCTGATGACACAACACAATAATCAAATTAACTAACCAAACGGACCCTTAACCTATTTATTTTTATCTCATGTTTGTTTCTTAAATTAATTTAATCATTACTTAATTTAATTTGTCATTAAACTAATGCCCAAACAAGGTCTAGGCATTATTAAAATTTATTTCAAGTGTTTAAAGAGTTTTAAATAATTTAAAGTGCTTTTATTTCACATCCAAACAAGGCCTAAGTTAATTTGGATTACTTCCCAGTGTTAAATTAATTCATTTCGATTTATTTTTCCATTAAACCACTGCCCAAACAGGGCCTAAGCTATTTAATTTAATTTAAAAAAAATATTTTTCCAAAGGGGCGGCATGAGTCGACTCACAAGGGGGTGTGGGTGGACTCATGGAGGCTGGCCGAGGCAAGGGGTGACACAAGGCAGGGACTGGGTCGACTCATAAGGAGTGTGAGTCGACCCATGTAGGTCACAAAGGCAAGGGGGGTCGACTCATGCCCTCTATGAGTCGACCCATGAAGGCTGGGGCGCCCAAGGCAAGGCCAATGGTCGATGCCCAAGGCTGCTGGGTCGACCACTAGGCCACCCAAGGCATCATGAGTTGACACAATGGGCTTTTGTGTCGACTCACAGAGGCAAGACAGACCATCCATATGAGTCGACCCATGGAAAACATGAGTCGACCCAAAGGTTGAGGGGCACCCCAATATTTTTATGAGTTGACTCACAATGGGTGTGTGTCGACTCATAATGGCGTGGTAGCCATGGGAGGCTGAGCCGACTATGGTTTTTTTTGGTGTTTGTTTTCTTACTTTTATTTTAATTAAAACTAACAACATATTAACATGTTTTTGGACATTTTAAATATATTTTATTAGATCTAAATTTTATTATAATGTATTCAATAACAAGATAATTATATGTGATATAACATAAATATCTTCATATATATGTTCACTGCAACTTATATTTTCTTGATCTTATTTGATTTTTCATTCATTCCAACATTATAAACATTATTGTTTAACATGTATTTCTATGTTTTAATGATTAAAACTTGATTTAGCATGAATATATAATAGTTCATAAAATCTGTTATAAAATATATATACTGTTATATATATTTTATATATTATGATTTCAGTTTGTTATTCAATGATCTAACAAGATACATGTTTATTTGTTTGCATGTTCTATCTGTGATCCTAACCTCATGATCTATATGTGTGTATAATATACCTATCTATGTTTTCTGTAAAAACTTAACAGAGGTTCAAGACTTACCCGAATCACTACACAGTGATGATGCCGAACTGGAGAAGATGATGAGGTTGGTGCTGGGATGGCTGGGCTTGATGATGGAGGAGCCAAAAAGTGATGATGGTGGCAAGGTGGAGAATGGCAGAGATGGATGCTTCGGCAATGGAGTTACAGAGGTTGAGAGTTTGAAAGAAAAAAAAGAGAGACGGAGAGGTTCAGTGAGATTATGGGAGAGCAGAGAGAGAGAGAAGGTTTATAAGTGGGATCCAATCCCCCAAGATTAGGGATTCAATAATGATCTTGCCTTATCAATCCCACTAACCAAGGGGGTGATAAGGAAGATTTCTGATTTTTCAAAATCCCTTAAACGTCAGCTTCTATATTATTCTTTTTAATTCTTTTTCTTTTAATCCCTTTATTCCCTTTTTTTATTCTATTTAATTTTCTCTTCTTTAATTCCTTCTTTCCCTTCCTAATTAATTTAAGAATTATTAACTAAGAAGAGTTATTAGAATTTTAATTAAATTACAACTTTAAAATTTTATTTCGCTAACTCATTTAAATTTTATTTTACTTATTTCATTTATTTATTAATTGATAACTTGAATTATTAATTCAATAATTATAAAAAAAATTAAATTAAATTTGTACGGATTTTACACATAGACCACCCAGCAACCATCACAGGAACAAAGAAAGTAGCAAAAAACAATCTGTGGGGATTGAAAGGATTAAACCTATTCTAAGTAAACACTATTGTAGATCTATGGGATGGTCTGTGGGACCCTGAAGAAGAGGTCAAGCATTTGACCAGGAGTGGAAGGCACTTTAAACCCGCTTACCTGGAGAAAGGTGAAGCCTGCCAGCCCGCATCAAAAGCCAGAGAATAAGATAATTCTATACTAAAATAGCTCAAGAAGATTCAGGCTAACTTGAGTATTTGGGGGCTACTGATGGCATCCCACAAACACAAGAAAATCGTACTGAGGGCTCTAAGCAAAACTGACATCTCCATTAACACTACTCCGGAATAGTTGGTAGGAATGGTTGCTCCTACTAGACTGAACAATGTCATTGCTTTCATAGAGAAGGATCTGCCCGTTGAGGGACCTCTACATAACAAGCCCCTCTATATAACAGCTAAGTGCCTCAAAAAATGGGTACCTATGGTGTTAATCGATAATGGGTCAGCACTGAATTTCTATCCACTCAGAACAGTGCACTGCCTCAGGTTAAAAGAATAGGGCTTCACGCTAACTACCCAGGGGGTACGAGCCTATGATAATGCTCGCAGAAATGTGTTAGGGGTAGTCAAGTTCACTATTACCAGTGGTGAGTCCACCGAGCACCCATCTATTGGGGTTTCTCGGTCTTCTATTACAGCTCAATATACGTCAAAATATGTAACCTTCGTTATTGATAATAATAATATGGAGAACTATTATTGTTACCCTGCAGTACTTTCATTTGAATGTTTGGTTTCTAACTCAAATCATTTTGATGTGGCTGTTCCCTAGGAACTAAGACTTTTAATTGAAAAAAGAAGAAGAGATGCGCGCTAAACCTTTAATTGAAGAAAAATTTTCAATAAATACCGGTACTCAGAAGGATCCCCAAATTGTCTAGATCGGTTCTGCTTTATCAAATGAAGAACGTGAGCCATTAATCAAATTATTAAAGAAATTTAAATATGTCTTCGCATGGTCATAAGTAGACATGCCCGGAATTAACCCAAAAATCGTCGAGCACAAAATTTCCCTCTACCCCGATGCCAAACCCGTGAAACAAAAGCTGAGACATGTAAGACCCAATTGGGCCCTTAAAATTAAGGAGGAAGTTACCAAGTCAGTGAACGTTGGCTTTCTCCAGGTGACAGAGTACCTTCAATGGGTCGGTAATATTATTCATGTGCCAAAAAAAGACGGTCGGATGCGAGTTTGTGTTGACTTTCGCGATCTTAACAAGGAAAGTCCCAAAGACGACCTCCCTCTGCCACACATAGACGTCCTTGTGGACCACACTGCTGGTCATGCCCTGCTATCATTCATGGATAGATTCTCAGGATATAATCAGATCCTCATAGCCCTATAAGATAGAAAAAAGACCACGTTCACCACACCGTGGGGGGCGTATTGTTATCGGGATATGCCTTTCAGTTTGAAAAATGTAGGAGTCACATATCAACGTGCTGCAACAGCATTACTCTACGACATGTTACACAAGAAAGTGAAAGTATATGTTGACGATATGATTGTCAAATCCAAATATCGTGAATGACATACCCTGGCCTTGGAAAAAGTCTTTGAGAGAATCCAAAAGTGCCGGATGAGGCTGACCCACAAAAATGTGCTTTTAGAGTTACATCATGCAAAATGTTAGGATTCATAATCACTCAAAGAGGGATAGAGGTGGATCCTTCTAAAACCAAGGCGATTATGGAAATGCCTCCCCCGAAGACAGAGAAAGAAATTAGAGGAGTCATTGGGAAGATTCAGTTCATTAGTCATTTCATCTCGAAGCTGACTACAATCTGTGAACCTCTTTTTCGTTTACTCAGAAATAACACAAAATTCCAATGGGATCGGCATTGCCAGAATGCCTTTGAGTCTATCCAAGTGTAGTTGCAAAAGCCTCCGATGTTTTCCCCTCCAGAACCAGGAAAACCGTTAATCCTGTACCTATTAGTGAATGAGTCTGCAATGGGCTGCATGCTAGCGCAAGAAGGGGATAACGGTGAAGAAAGGGTTGTGTACTACCTAAGCAAGAAAATGACAGATTGTGAAGCCCGATACACGTCAATGGAGAAAAACTTGTTGGGCTTTTGTGTGGTCATCAAAGAAGTTACGACACTACATGGTGGCATACCCTGTAGTGTTGATTTTCAGAATGGACCCACTCAAGTACCTGTTGAAAAAACTTGCATTGACAAGAAGATTGGCCCAATGGTTACTTCTATTGGCCGAATTCGAACTACACTACAAGATCAAAAAAATGGTAAAATAATGAGTCGTAGCAGAATTCTTAGCCGGTCAGCTAGTTGAAGAACAAGAAGACTCAGATTTTTAGTTTCCCGATGAAGACGTGTTGAAAGTTAAGAATGAGCTATGGATGCTATATTTTGATGGTGTCTCCAACTAATATGGTTATGGGATCGGAATACTACTAGTTACTTCAGATGATTCGCATGTTTCGTTGGCATATAAACTGAACTTTGAGGCCACCAATAATCAAGCCAAATATGAAGCATGTATTGTCGGGATGGAAGCTGCCTTAGAATTAGGAGCGAGAAAACTAAAAGTGATCGGTGATTCCGCCTTGGTCGTCTCCCAAGCCAGTGAGAAATGGAAATTCAAGGAGGAGAAACTCATACTGTACTACTAGGAGCTCGACCGACTTATCCCCAGTTTTGAGGAAGTCATTTTCATTCATGTACCCCAGCTTCAGAATAAATTTGTTGATGCCCTTATCACTCTTTCTTCCATGATTGACATACCCACAAAGGCCAAAATAAGACCTTTAGGGATTAAACAGAGGAGCATGAGGGCATACAAAGTTATAGTCTTAGAGCAAGAAGAAGGAGATATTTTGTCGTGGTTCCATGACATCTGGAACTTCATCAATGAGGAAAGATATCCGGAAGATGTCAGTGAAAAAGATAAGAGAGCCATTAGAAGATTAGTAGCTCAATTCATCATCTGTGGCTAAAAGCTATACAAAAGGGCTTAACTGGGGGTGAACAAGTTTTGTGTAACAGACGAAGAAGGTCAAGAAATCGTGAAAGAAGTGCACGAAGGAGTCTTTGGACCTCACATGAACAGGATGATATTGGTCAAGAAGATCTTACGGCAAGGCTATTTTTGAATGATAATGAAAATGGACTGCGTTAAGTTTTTCAAAAGATGCCGCAAGTACCAAATTCACGCAAATCTAGTACACCTTCCACCATCAGAACTATACAGTATGACTTTCCCTTGGCCATTTTTAGTATGGGAAATAGACATCATTAGAAAAGTCACGCTGGAAGTTTCAAATGGACATGAATTCATCTTAGTAGACGTTGACTATTTTACTAAATGGGTCGAGACTGTTTTCTTTTCAGTTCTCAAAGCTTCTCACATAGCCAAGTTTATCAAGCATAACATCATATGCCGATATAGTGTTCCTCACAAAATCATATCAGATAATGGATCTCACTTCCAAGGGGAAGTACTAGATTTGGTGGAAAAGTACAGAATCACTGCGCACAAGTCATCCCCGTACAGATCGCAGACCAATGGAGCAATCAAGGCGGCTAATAAGAACATTAAGAGAATTCTGCAAAGGAAAATAGAAGCCAGTAAGAATTGGCCAGAAAAGTTTATGTTTGCCCTTTGGGGATACAGGACGTCAATCTGAGTCTCGACAGGAGTCACTCCCTACTCTCTAGTATACGGGATGGAAGTTGTTCTACCTGTAGAACTAGAGATTCCTTCTCTACGAGTAATAGCAAAATGCAGTGTACCAGAAGCAGAATGGCTGAGGGATTGTTTTTAGGACTTATTTTTGTTTAACGAAAGAACACTGAGGGCACTCTTTCATGTTCAAGGCTATTAGAAAATAGTAGCGCAAACATTTAACAAAAATGTAAAAACCCAGAATCTTAAGGAAGGGGACCCTGTGCTCAAAGAAATTTGAGCCCCTATCTTTTATCTGAGAGGAAAATTCAAACCAAATTGGGACGGGCCATATATAATCAAAACCATTATGACGGGAAGAGACGTTATTATTATGGACCTGGTTGAAAACACTTTCAATACTCCAACTAATTTGGACTAACTCAAAAAGTACTACCCTTAAAAAAAGATATGAAAATAAGAGAGGCTCGCTAGGTCAAAAACTGATAACCGAGGCAAAAGTAAGAGCAGCCCGCAAGGTTGAACACCCGAAAGGGCAGCTTTGGCAAAAGAAAGGCATCAAAAAAGAAAAGTGTTAAAACACAAGTGGGAACCAGACTGGAACTACGTTGTGGCCTGATTTTTTTTCTTTGAAATACGTAGGTAACTTCAGTTTGAAGTTTGGCCCAAACCTGTACATAAATAAACCTCTTCTATATAAAGAAAAGAAAAAGAAAAAGGAAAAACACAACTTACCCAAGTACTTCTTCTTTTAAAAAACCTCTATGTTATCATGATTCCAATATAAAGATCTCTTTAAAATCATGTGATTAATTTTCATTATATGGCAAAAATGAACATCAAACGAACAAAGTAAAAAGATCAAAGATCAAAAAAGGGAGAATTTTTCATTGCTTAGTTTTAAACGAATAAAGTTTATACATGAAAAGGAAAAAGCGCAAATCCTAAGTCTTTTTCTAAAAATAAAAATAAGAGAGAGAAAATAAACATAATAATAAAAGTGCAACGGGAACAACCAAATTGAGTCCTCTTTTCTTCACATCGTTGTCTTATTCTCACTCTATATCCCTTCCCAGCTGTATGGATTACACATCAGAAAGGCATCACTCAGGAATCTCCTGAGTCAATTATCTTTCGGGATGATCAGAACTATCGATAACGTTCAAAAAAATGAGCGTAATGAGAAGAAGTGGTCAAAAGAACCGTTGCTGGAGGACACGTTTGAGCACGACCCAGTTGACGCAGAATGCGAGAGGAAAAATAGAAAGTGGTCAGCCTCAAGCCTACGAGCAAGACACCGGGATGCTCCACGGTCAAAGTCATTTTTATAGGAATAGTCTACCAGGGACAACGCCAACAGATGTTTTTGCCAGTTTGAGCTTCAAAAGAATCTTGTCACTCAACCATGGTGATACAAGGGTAGAAAACCCTCTTTGTAGAAAGGCTCTCAGAGTATAGACTTCAGGCAGCGAATACTCCAGAATGTTCACTTTCTCCATCAACCAGATCTGAAAAAAAAATACAAAAAATGAGAGTTAAGAGGAAAAATTAAGAAATATGAGAAAAGGAGAGTTGACTGAAAAAAATTAAAAATGCAAAAAAAGAGAGCTTAGCAAAAAAATTGAGAGAAATATATAAAAGGAGAGCTTTGAGAGATACCTGGAGGAGCAGAGGCTACCCACAAAAGCAAAAGAGACACCAGATTGCACAATGTCTAAATCAATCAGTGTTTCAACCAAGATAAGTGGTACAAAATTCTTTTCCTCCTTTATTTGAGAGGCTACCTATACTAAGGTAGTGCTGACATCGTCATCTCCTGGGAAAAGAAGGAAATGGGCCTGAAGACAGATGCACCAAGCATAGCGACGGCAAGACTGTAGAGGGAAATCAAAAAGAGAACCGGCAGGGTGAAAGTGGCTCACCAGACAGGATATGTCGAGGACTCCTCCATGCAGAACAAAGGAAGCCTCACTACCGCTCAATCTGCATAAATCCCTCAAGAGTCTCTTTGGGCTCGCAAGAGTTGTGGGAATCAAAATCTCCTCTCGATGGAAGAGATGCATGATAGCTTCGGACTCTTCAATGGTCAGGCATAGCTCTTTATCTCCGAGTCTAAAAGTATGAGCCACCGGATCCCACAACTGAGTAGATGCCTTCAGGAAATTCCAGTCCATCCTCACGGCCCTCAAATAGAAAAGAGCGCTCAAACAAAAAAAATTCATAAAATTGGCTTGCTCGATCTTAGTAAAGTCATCGGTCCAGCAAGAGAGAGAATTTTGAGTAGAAGAAGTCATGTTACAGAATCAGAGTTGGCTATTAAAAGAAGGTTGGACATCCCTTTATAAAAAATCTGGGGGACTAGAACCTGGCTTTGAACCCATTTCAACCTGGCGCGCTCCACCTCATCCTAGCGCGTATTACATCATCATAGCGTGTGCCATGTCATCCTTTCCCATTATGGCGCGTGCCACCTCTGATTTGAAAGAAGCAGTTTTATTTTTTCTCCCTGCTTTATGTCTGAGTTGTCACCACTGGCACTTAATGTCTACGAGTGGTAGCGTAACAGTTTCGGTTTATGCCTTCACAAAAGTGGTTTGCTCGATCTTAGTAAACTCATCGGTCCAGCAAGAGAGAGAATTTTGAGTGAAAGAAGTCACGTTACGAAAAAGATGGCTATTAAAAGAAGGCTGGACATCCCTTTATAGAAAATTTGGGGGACTAGAACCTGGCTTTGAACCCATTTCAACCTAGCGTGCACCACCTTATCCTAGCGCCTGCCACATAATCCGACTGCGCGTCACATCATCATAGCGCGCACCATGTCATCCTTTTCGATTATGGCGCGCGCCACCTCTGATTTGAAAGAAGCAGTTTTGTTCTCCCTCCTTACTTTATGTCTGAGGTGTCACCACTGGCACTTAATGTTTACAGGTGGTAGCGTAACTGCTTCGGTCTATACCTTCATAAAATTGGTTAGCTCGATCTTAGTAAACTCATCGGTCCAGCAAGAGAGAGGATTTTAAGTGGAAGAAGTCATGTTACAGAATCAGAGTTGGCTGTTACAAGAAGGCTGAACATCTTTTTATAGAAAATCTAAGGGACCCAAACCTGGCTGTGAACCCATTTCAACCTGGCACATGCCACCTCATCCTAGCTCTAGCCACATCATCCTAGTGCGCATCACATCATCATAGCACGCACCATGTCATCCTTTCCCATTATGGTGCACGC
>JAUTBS010397598.1:0-10256 GCA_032361285.1 Aequorea victoria | reverse complement strand
CATCATACAAGCTTATGAAGGTTCATAACAAGTCTCTACATTATTTGTTCTTCATTTAATGTTCTTTTAGAAAGTCCCTAGAATAAGGTTTAAAGTGTACATCCATGGTCCCAAGTCCAATGTTCATCTTCTTTTGTTTTTGTCCATTAACTTTTATCTTGGAGAGGTTTAGGTATAAGAACATGTTATTATAAAGATAAATGGAGGGTTCTAAGAGATTCTTACATGGTTGGTCTTTGATTAAAAGTATAAGATCTTAGTTTTAATCTTTCCTCCTTTCCTTCCTTCTTCTTCTTCTTTCTTTTTCTTTCTTCTTCTTCTTTCTTTTCTTTTTTATCTCCTTCTTTTCTCTTGGTCCAGCCGAGAAAGGAGAGGGTAGAGAGAGAGAGTGGGGGAGTTGGGAAAATGGAAGAAAAGTGTTGAGAATTGCTTAGTATTTATAGTTGAAAAATACCAATTTTTAGAATTAATTTTAATTCAATTCTTATGAAATTAGTCATGTAAGGTCACTATTAAGGCACTATTAGGGTACCTTAAATAGTTGATGGGAATTAGGGTTCGTGATGGAATTTGGAGAAAAATTATATTAATTTTTCTTTGGGTAGTTTTCTCCCATAATTTAATTAATCTATGTATTCTTATTTTTTTTGAAATATATTTAAGTTTATAATTATCTCCTACAATAATTTAGTTAGTGTAGAAGATGATTTAATAAACCAAACAAGGCTTACTTATAATTTAAGCAACCATCTCATCCCATTTTTCTCCCAATTTTCCATTTTCTTTAAAATAATACAAAAATGGTCACATCCCAAACAACTCCCTAGGGCTTCCGGCCGAGGGCAGTTTTGACCTTTTAAAATTATTTTATTTTTTATATTTTTATAATTTAGATAATTAATGTGGGTCCCATTTTAATATTTGATTAAAAATTGGTCTTTTAGGTTATTTTCCAAGGCTTAATTTATAATAATTTTATTTAATTGGGCTTTAAAGTTAAAATTTAATTCATTAACTTAATTAATGAATTCATGTACTTGAATTTCCATGTTGGATTTTAATCCAAATTCTCATGTTTGGTTTGTGATCTAGATGACCAAACTTTGTTTTTCAAATTTAACTTAATTTTAATTAAGTTCTAAGTTCAAATGGCTAATCATTTGATTATTTGAAGTGTTGAACCCTTGATTACAACTATTAGGGCTTATGTGATTCAAGTTTTAGGGTTTGAACACTTATTAATTCAATTAGGGTAAAATTATGTCTAGGTTAAAGTATCGACGAAAGACGGGTCCT
The DNA here is from genome assembly GCA_032361285.1 of Aequorea victoria. Classification (NCBI taxonomy): domain Eukaryota; kingdom Metazoa; phylum Cnidaria; class Hydrozoa; order Leptothecata; family Aequoreidae; genus Aequorea; species Aequorea victoria. The sequence continues at coordinate 8,960 of JAUTBS010397598.1, read as the reverse complement.
TACAACCTACCCCCCTTAAACAAATTTCGTCCTCGAAATTTAAAGGTTACTCCGACTTTTTAAAGCTGCAGCAAACTATGCGACTAGTATCTTCCGCCCCGAGTTGAATTTTCTGACTTTTCGGTGAGGTCATGGAATTCGCATAGGTTATAACATTTTGGAAAGTTGGATCTTTGTTGTTCTCTTATTCTTGTATCGACCACGTTTCACAAGACTTGGTAGGTATATCATTGGGTATTATTATAATTTTAGTTTGAAGTTCTACAACCTAAAAGAGGGGTTCACTACGTGTTTCGAAGGTCGCTTGGAGATCCGCGATAGAAACCGAAAGATGATAAATTTGGGTCTAAGGGTTCGACATATAGACGAATAAAGAGATGCCGAAAGAACAATAAAGAATTACTTTGGGACAGATTCTTGAATCTTTTTGAAAGGATTCTCATGATTGAAACCAACGGTGTATTACTAGAATCTCAAGAAATTCTATTAAGACAATTGGTAACCAAACTAGATATTTTGCTATGAAGTTGCGTGAGCTAAACGCGCTTCAATTCAAATCATCAAGTCTAGTTTCTGGATAAGGCTCAAGAGTAATTATCTTAAAATTTTACTCTCATAAAAGAGTAAGCCATTAGGGTTCGAAGGAAAAGCAATGATCATAACAAGGATTCAAAAGGTGGTCACAACAAATGACTAACCTGGGTAATTGATTCAAGAAGAGGGGAAGTCTCAAGGCATAGGTAGAGGTCCCCTTAATATAGAGGTGTTGCAAGATTCAAGAAGTAAATTTCAATGATAAGGCACATACGCGAGATATGAAAGAATGCGAAAAAAATATCGTATGTACAAAAAAATTGATAAAGCCTAAAAATACCATCAGTTTCGAAAGGTCCCTTCTCCCCTTCTTCATGTAGAGCAAAAATTCTGCCGACAGCTCCTGTGGCTTGGAGTGGCCCTCCTGCTTTCTTAAATTAATTTTCTCCAGTTTTAGTTTGGTTGAAGTTTTTCGGCTTGGAGTTATTTGCTTGTGTTCCTCCGAATTGTTGGTTTTTGTTATAGAAGTTTCCACCAGCTGCTATTTCCTGAAGCTTTTGGCAATCTCTTTTTATATGACCGCGCTGATGACATACGTAGCTGACATACTATCTGTCCCATGAAAAGTTTAGACTCGACCCTCGTTGGGCTTGTTGTTGCGGTCTAGAATAAGGTTTTTGCAAACTTTCTCTGTGATTCATCCTTTGGTCCTCTCCACGGATGGGTCCGCCCTTTCGTTGGTTTCAAACCTTTCGTGAATTAGCCGATTCTACTTCGGCTGGCAAAGCTACTTGCATAACTTGGGCATAGGTCAGAAATCGCATGAATGCGATCTTTCCTCTCACCGATGGTTCAAGACCCCATTCAACTCGTCGGGCCTTAGATTCTTCATTCGGTATTAAGACTTTCGCATGGCGCGCAAGCTCTTCAAACTTGCTAATATAATCTGACACGTTCATGGTTCCTTGTTTTAGATCAAGGACCTCCCGCATTCTAGCTTGCTTGACGGTGTCAGGGACGTACTTGTCCAAAAAGATTTTTTCAAATTGCTTCCACGTAAGAGTGACCATATCCTGGTTTTCTTTCTCCATCGACCACCAGTGGTCAGCTTCCTCCTCTAACTGATAGGCAGCAAGGGCGATCTTATCTTCGTCCTTCTGCACGTCAATTGTTTCGAACATTTTTGCTTACCATTCTGATCCAGTTTTCGGCTATCCGGGGATCAGTCTCTCCTTTAAACACTGGAGCCCGTTGTTTTCGAAACTCTGCCAAGAGCCAGGCTTGGTCCTTCTGGGCACGAACCGGCATCGAATTAATAGCTGCGACTAGCTGTCGCAGGATTTGAGCTAATCCTTGATCATCGGTAGGCTGACTAGGCTCAGCCTTGCTATTTAGGTTCCGTCTACCTCTTCCCGTCATTTAATCCTAATCTGACCAAAGGTTAGGACATCATGTAAGTAAGACGTTTTTAAGAAAGTTTCTGGTCTATTCTCATTTAGCATAAGGTTTGTTTTCAACAACAATATTTGGAATGGACTATTGATCTCGGTTGTCATCAAATCTGTCCTAGAGATAAGAGGTATGCTATCCTTAGCGTGCTATGATTTAAAATTCACTATACGGCATAATATTGGGGGGAAAGATAAGTTTTAATACATTTTTTTTTCATTAAATTATTATATCCCCAAAGACCTAGAGTTTAGAATACTAGAGTCACACTAGCATGTTAAGACTTTTCTTTCTAAACATAAAGCTTAAGCCCCTAATACCCACGCAACGCTCGTGTTCCTGACTTCTTTTTGCATCACGTTTCCCTTCGTGTCCGAAAGTTCCTCCACCGAGTTAGAAAACGGTCTTCACACAATATATAATTATATAGACTTAATTCATTTTTTAAGTTCATAATTATACTTAGATCATGATATGTAGTAACTTAGACCAACAACTGCTCAACGGACACGCGGTTTCCCATATCCCAAGGCCTCTAAGGTTCACTAAACCTAAGCTCTGATACCAAGTTGTAACGCCCCGAAAATTTGATTTGTTAAGAGACATAAATATAATATATAGGGTTATTCTAATGACAACCATAACATAATTAGATATTTATCATTAGATAATACTAACTGTGTTTTTGCACATCGCACAACCTGTTTAAAGTTAGTCGACGATTCCTTTCTATTAGTAGAGACAAAGGCGGACCGACCAAGATAATTTTGGACCTACCAGTTTATGACCGAGCGATTGGCACTTTATCACCAGTTTGACGTCTTTCTACTGACATGCCACATCTTCTAGAATGGTACACTTTATCTTCAGAAGTGCTGGTGAACTGCCAAGGATCTATCATTATCTCTTGTGGAACGTTATTATTGATGTCTTCACTTCATTTGCAGCATACCAGTTCTGAACACTTTATGTTGTTATGTGGACGACTTAAAGCTGGAGAGGTTGCTTGGCAATCCTCTCTAGCTAATTTTAGAGATATTTCTTATGTTCCTGATTATTGGGAGTGGCTACAAGATGTCCTTGGTTGCAACAAAAAGCTTCTTACTGATGCAAATATATATGACGATGTCTATTCTTCTTTATTCACATATGATCATGATGAGAACCTCATTCGCTCATTTTGTGAGCTTTGGTGTCCTTTGACGGACACCCTTCATACTTCACTAGGGGAATTATTTACCTCTCTATAGGATATTCATATAATTTTTGAGTTACCAATTCGTGGTACATTTTATGACGAAGTCATCCCATCAGCAAAAGAATTAGTAGAACCTAGCCATGATGGACAACATATTATTCCTGCAAGTTGTAAGCACATATTTTCAAGGTAATACAAATTTTATTGTGAGCATGAGAGCCATTATGTTACTTCACATGATTGGTTGAAATTTCGGTTCAGAGGTCCAATCAAATTTCATGGAATAAAAACGCCAATGGATCTTAGATTAGACATTAATACGGAAGTTAGATCGATTACTTGGAGTTCAGAAATTATACCTGCTGAGTCTGGTAGGTTTGAATCAGATCTATAATAAGAACTTCTCGAATCTTTTAGTGTATGATCCAAAATGCAAGATCAGGATGGCCCGGTGGGTGATCATCAAGCCGTCGCCCCTCTCTCTCCCACTTTTGATCTCTAACCCTAGTCCTCTACAAAATGAGCATAAGCATCATATTTATAGATTAGGTCAAGTGAGGAGGGACCTAATCTGTAATTATGTACTACACTGGAAATCCAAAAATACTAATTAAATTAGTTTCCAAAAGAATTAAGAAATTATATATTAGCACCCTGTGATATATTTCTAATTCTTTTAATTATAATTAAGTTCACTAAATAATTACAACTGCACTCTAATTTAATTATCTCATATCATAAAGATAAGAGTTCTTATTTGCCGAGTTATATTGCACATAATATAATCCTCTGTGTTAAGTTATCAATACCCGCTTCGTAAAATTTAATTACGAACAATTTAATTTTACCAACATCTACAATCCTTGATTACTAAATTCAACTTATTTGATACACTACCGGATTAAATTAATAATTCACTGATCAAATTTATTGGTAATATCAAAATTTATGAATTTATCAAGGGGGTATTACAATCTAGAATAGAATATTCTGGACACAAATTCCTCCGAAATATAACACTGATCATATTCTAATATTTATTACCAAAACTATATAATTTATTGAAACAATGAGATTGAATCGCACCCGTAAGTAATACAAAATAATAAATATTAAAACACGTCAATATTTAATATTTCTCGGGATTAAAAATCTATGTGCCTTCGAGAAAATCGTGAAATTGTGTAAATCCAATCATGTCAGTATATAGATTTTAATTTCACATTTGGTCATGTTCAATACATTCTTGGTATACCGAACACAATCTCTCTTAAATTATCGAATAAGTTTCTGTGATTAAGATAAATTATTGAGATTGTGATCGCAACTATACCGATATGATGTCAACCCTATCTAGACTGTGAACTAATTTAATTATATAAGAACTGAATTTTTGATCTTTTAGAAGTAAGTCAAGCTCTACTTATCAGAATTTCTTCTATGTATAATTACCGACATACTGCATATTAATTATAAATAATAACAATATATTTTTGTCAAATACAGATATAAATAAGGTGAGACAATCCATTATTAAAATTAATATAAAATGTCTGAATATGGTTTTATATAAAAACTCCAACAATCTCTCACATTTTATTAAAGTCATGTGGCCATATATCTCAAACCTAAACCCTCTACGTGACTATATATTGAAAGTCTTAGCCGGTAAGCTCTTCATAAAAGGATCTGTGAGGTTATCTGCTGATGCAATCTTAGTCACAATCCTATTACCTCTCTGAACGATCTCTCGAATCAGGTGTTACTTATGCTAAATGTGTTTATCCCGTTTATGGATCTTGGGTTCTTTTGAATTAGAAATCGCTCCGCAATTATCACAATAAAGTGTAATAGCCGACTTCACTAAGGGAACCACTCCCAAATCATCAAGGAAGTTTCTGAGCCCTACTGCCTCTTTTGTTACCTCCGAAGAGACAACATATTCAGCCTCCATGGTAGAATCAGCAATGCAAGACTTCTTGATGCTCCTCTAACTGAAAGCTCCACCTCCCAAGGTAAATACATATCCAGAGGTAGACTTTCTAGATTCTCTATCCGACTGAAAATTTAAGTCAGTGTTCCTAGTGGGGCACAAGACTCTCAGCCTGATAAACCAGCACATAATCTCTAGTTCTTTTCAGGTACTTGAGAATGTTCTTTACTACTGTCCAATATTCTTCGCCTGAATTAGACTAAAATTTTCTAACCATGCTTACGGAAAAACAGATATCAGGTTTAGTACATAGCATGTCATATATGAGGCTTTCAACTGCCGAAGTATAAGGAATGCTTTCATCATTTATATCTGATCAAGTGTTTTAGGATACTGATCCTTAGATAGACTGATTCCATACCTGTAAGGGAGAAATATTTTCTTAGAATTCTGCATGCTAAATCTGGCGAGAACATTATCGATATAAAACGCTTAGGATAAACCTAACATCCTTTTATCCTGATCTCGCAAAAATTTGATCCCAATGATGTGACTGACTTCTCTTAAGTCCTTCATATCGAACTGTCTTAACAACCATACCTTTAGGGTAGACAACGCTCCCACATCGTTATCGATGAGAAGTATATCATCCACATAAAGTACAAGAAATATCACCACGTTTTCGTCAACTTCTCTGTACGCACATGTTTCATTCGAACAATGATAAAAACTAAAAGATTTGATTCCCTCATCAAATTTGATGTTCCAAGATCTTGATGTTTGCTTAAGTTGATAAATAAATTTTTAAAGTTTGCAAACCTTACTCTATTGGTTACTTGCTATGAAACCGTCTAGCTGCATCATATAGATGCACTGATCAAGATTTTCATTAAAAAATGTAGTATTTACATCTATTTTCCAAATCTCGTAATTAAAATGAGCCACAATGGATAAAAGAATCCTAATAGACTTAAGCATAATTACTGACAAAAAAGTTTCCTTATAATCAATACATTCTTTATGAGTAAACCATTTTTGCAACAAGTCTACCTTTAAAAGTTCTCACATTTCCGTCCATCCCTCTTTTCTTCTTGTAGATCCATTTTTATCTAATAGGTTTTACCCCATTTGATAAATTAACAAGTTTCCAGACATGATTGGAATACACAGATTCCATCTCTAAATTCATAGCTTTCATCTAAAGATCTGAGTCCTTGTCTTGGATCGTTTCGTTATAGTTTCTGAGTTCTGATTCATGCTCTCCTAAGATCTCATCAAAGTGTTCACCCAAGTACACCAACCTGTCACGTTGTTGCTTGATCCTCCCCCTACAACGAGGCCCCTGAGCTTGTGTACAAGTGATGCGTTCCTGATCATCAATAAATCTCCCACTAACAAAAGACAATGAGTTATTGATATCAATTGATATTTCTTATTATGCATTTGGTGCATCTGTTCGGTTATTTCATATTAGTTCTTATAAGATTAACTTACTCTTAGACTTGAAGTTCATAATATAATCTTTTTCCAAGAATCAGGCATTGTACTAACAATGACTTTCTGGTCCTTAGGATCATAAAATAAACCTCCATTGGTGCCTTTAGGGTAACGCACAAAGAGACATACATCTGCCTAGATTCTAACTTTTCTGGTTCCTTTTTCAGCACGTTTGCTAGACAACTTCAAATCCGAACATATCCCAGATTGGGTTTGCGCCTATGGGGATCCTACCCTCTCGAATTCCTTTTTATTCCCTCGTCCCTCACTCGAACGAGGAGTGTATGCGGAACAAACCATGAGGTGAAAAGGAAAGAGGGGTTTTCCCCCGAATGCGTTCGTGTTGAAGGACGCATGATTTTGGAGTCGCCACTTAGTTTTCGGATAAACCAAGAAACCAAAAACTTTTAAGGCAAACTAGTCCATCCTTACCAGAGTAAATGATTCGGGAGCTAGGGTACGAAAGGGAAAGGTGTTAGGCACCTCTCTTGCCTGATCCAAAGACCGACCTCTACTTAACCGTTCAATTTTATTCTTTTCTTAAATTTATTAAAAGGAACAGATACAGAAAGGGGATTAAAGAGAGAACATTAAAAAAATAAACAATGAAATAAAACTTAACCTAAAATTAAGGCTTTCTATGCATATTTACACTTAAGGCATGTCAAAAGGGGAGATGACATCATATCAGTGCAGTCATGCATATGAGACATACTGTTAAAGCATAAAATCATAGAAAATACTATTAAAAATCCACTGGTTTATAGCAGAGGTGGCACACACCACCTCTAACCTGGCGCGCGCCACTGGAACATGGCGTGCGCCACCTCTGGACTCCTTGGAAGTGGCGCGCGTCACTATAATAGAGTGAGCTCGACACCAGGAGGTCCAAAGGGGGCTACAATTTTTAAGGAAAACAGTGTGCTCGAGTGTAAGTGTTTTTATATGATGAAGAAAATGAAAAACATAGAAATTCACATAGGATTTTCGACGAATAATCTAAATTCTATATCTCATGCATTGCTAAAGCTAAGAGGGAGAAAAAGAAAGAAAAAGGACATGCTTTTCTACTTAACAACAAAAGCATGTTTAAACAAAAATAGAAAAATAGCGCCGGGGAGAATGAGGCCAACGGCCTCTTTCTCCTCTTTTACCGAATAAAAAAAGAACTTTAAAGGAAACAAAGATAGATAAATGAAAGAGATGAGAAAATAAAGACTTACCGTAGATCCCACGGGCAAAAGAAAGTTTCAAACACTTTCCACGGCTTTTCCTCACATACGGCGCGCCTTCAAGAATCCTTTCGCGCAGCCTTTGAGCCTCCGGTGTCCTTCCAAATGCTAAGGAGTCTGAATTTCGATTCATTTTAGTGAAGTTTCAGGGTTATCTTAAGCTTAGTTTATTAGTTTGGCAAATGTTCGGGTTTGAATATATGTCGGGAGTCGGGATATGGTGTAAATTCTATAGAGGTTTTGTGCTCCTTAGAATTCAAGATCTGGTTTTGGGGTGGGGAGGGTTCCTATTTATAGAGTTTTCGGGTAAGGAGCTGACTTAGGGTCAAAGGCTCCTCTTAAGTGGCGTGTGCCATGTGGAAAGCGGTGCGCGCCACCTGGAGGTGGCGCGCGCCAGGGGTACAGGTGGCTTTGGGGCTTTGACATGGCTTTGGCAAGTGGCATGACAAGGTTATGGCGCGACGCTAGGTATTGAGTGTTGGGGTAGCGTGGGTCAGTTTGGAAGGAAGTGGCGTGCGCCACTTTGAGGTGGTGCCGCGCTGGGTGGTTGCACTAAGGGGTATTTTTGGTATTTTGGGTGTTTTATGTTGTTTTAGGGTGTCTTGGGATGCATTGGAAGTATTCCTTGGACTCTCAAACTCGTATGTAAGTTTCTTCAGCGTGACTGACGTACATTTTATCATCAAAAGAGCTCAGTGGGAACTGGCCGATGTTCAGTTTAGTCAAAATTGGGGTATCTACACTTATCCCTCTTTGACAAAACTCTCATCGCAAAATGTGGATGAGTGAATGTCAAAGAATCATAGACATTCCCTTTTGATTAAGCCATTCATCAGGCAAACAAAACAAACAAAGGAAAACGGAAAGCAAAAGAAATATTATCCTTTTAAGGTCATGAGTGGACCGCGTGCGATCAATTTATAGTCATGCCGGACTGCGATCAATCAGTTTATAGTCATGATGAACTGCGAGTAACAGTTTATAGTTATGCCAGACTGTGAGCAATCGGTTTATAGTCGTGCCAGACTGTAAGAAATCTGCAAGCAATCAGTTTATAGCCGTGCCGAACTGCGAGCAATCAGTTTATAGTCATGCCGGACTGTTAGCAATCAGTTTA
>JAUTBS010397376.1:0-10256 GCA_032361285.1 Aequorea victoria | reverse complement strand
CTTTCTTCTTCATCAGTTGAGAACATCACAAGGTGTCGACCGTTTGTAAAGGGTGTCGACACTTCTTTTCTGAAAACAACTGTACAGCATCTCAGGGTGTCAACCCTTCTTTTTGGGGGTGTCGACACTTTCCTTCTTTGATATGAAGGTGTCGACCCTATTTTGTTGTCTTCAACAAAAACTTCACACTTCAAAAATATTCTTGTCTTTTGTTGTGAGAAAGGATGTTGAGAAAGATAAATTGATCTGAAATAAACTCAACCACAAAAACAACATTAGCAACAACAAATCAATGTGGTGTTATAATCAAAACCAAAAACTTAAGCATGATTGAAAAGGCCATATAGGCTAACAGGTTAATCAAAGATTATCCAATAAACCAAATCATTGAAGAACTAACCAAAGGAATAACCACTAGATCTCTTGTTAGAGACATATGTAATAATCTAGCATTCACCTCTCAAATAGAACCCAAAAATATTCAAGAAGCTAAAAATGATGAGTATTCGATAAATGTCATGCAAGAGGAACTAAATCAATTTAAAAAAAAAATAAAGTATGGACCTTAGTTCCTAGACGTAAAAATAACTCTATCATAGGCACCAAATAAGTTTTTAGAAACAAGAAAGATGAATTGGGTAACATAGTTAGAAACAAATCTAGACTACTAGCCCAAGGTTATAAGCAGGAAGAAGGCATTAACTATGAAGAAACTATTAGCCCTAAGATTTTAACGAATCAAAATTAGTTTTAATGATAACAAACAAATCTTTTTACATAATTAAAACAAACTCTAATGTTTTATACATCAAGCTTAAATGATTTCAAACATTATGTTATTTGATTATATTCAATATATCGCATTTATTGATCATATCGTGTCATATATCTCTCGCTTAAACGTCAAAATATCACTAAGCGTTTATCTATTAGGTTAACTCCCATTAAAGGTGTTAACTTTGTGTTTAACATTGATTTAAGTGATTTCCGATACTTAACAAGTTTTCACACTCTTTTCCAAACAAAACCTAGCAATTAAATCATTCCCAAACAAAGCCTAAACCCACAATGTCAAAACCGAGCATTTTTAGTCGACCCACACCTTCCCATGAGTCGACCCAACCAAAAATAGGTCTCTGTAGTTTTGACAGGTAAGGATTTGAGTCGACCCAAGTCTCCCATGAGTCAACCCAACCAAAAATAGGTCTTTGTAGTTTTGACAGACAAGGATTTGAGTCGACCCAAGTCTCCCATGAGTCGACCCAACCAAAACTAGGTCTCTATAGTTTTGACAAGCAAGGGTTTGAGTCGACCCAAGTCTCGCATGAGTCGATCCAATCAAAAATAGGTCTCTGTAGTTTTGACAGGCAAGGATTTGAGTCGACCCAACACCTCCCTGTGACGACCCAAGTGTTTCCTATCCTCTGGTGTCGATCCAAGTCCACTGTGAGTTAACCCAAGTCAATAAACCATGCAAAAGTCGACCTATGTCGACCCAATGCCATATATGCCACCATGAGTCGACCCAAGTCCACTATGAGTCAACCCAAGACTAACAAACCATGCCAGAGTCGACCTATGACAGCCCAGTCATCGACCCAGCGCCTATGTTGATCTCATGAGTCGACCCAATACCATTATAAGTTTACCCAAGTTCAAAATAGCGTGCCTATGTCGACCGAACTCGACCCAGACGTCAACCCAAGCATAAAGACAACACTGTGAGTCGACCCAAACACTAATTGAGTCGACCCAGAAGTCTTGAGCTGACACAGATTGCTCATTTGGTTGACCCACTACACAACATCTATCCTGAATCGACCTAAACCAATTGTGAGTCGACCCAACTCAAACTAGTAGCCTCAAAAGTCTCATGAGTCGACACAACTCTTCTGTGAGTTGACACAACTCAAGACAGTACCCTCCAGGAATATTTTGAGTCAACCCAAATCCTTTTGAGTTGACATAGAAAAATGTTGAAACTATAATTAATGGAGAAAAATGATTTATCTCAGAGCATGAAATGTCAGGACGTGATCTTCAATAACTATATTCAATCAGGAGTATTTTTGGGCATTTGTTTCAGTAGCAATCCCAAGAAGATGCATCAAATCTTTGACAAAGTGAAATCAAGATCACAGAAATTAATTGTAAGATAGTCTTTACAGCAAAAAGAAAATCAGATCAACGGCATATTAAATTCAGAGTATGAATTCTGAGACCAAAAGCAAATGAAGACAAAGCCATATATTTATTGCAAGCACTCCTCAGTATCAGAATCATTAAATGCAAAGATTGACAAAATAGCCTGTAAAAAGACAGTATCTCTCAAGAATCAAATAGACTAGACCAGAAAAATCAATACTTCATCATACAAAAATATCTAAAGAGATAAATCCATCATACACAATATCAGAATATCTTTTCATCAATCCCTCTTTCCAAGAGAGATATCAGAAATAGAAGGGAGAAATCTTGTATCACTCATTCAAAATCAGATACAGATCTTCTCATCATTGATTCAGAAGAAACCCAGCAAATCACTATTCATCATCTTGTTCGTGGGTTCTTCATCACAGTGCTACAGTGTACAAATATCAACTCTTTACAGAGAGTATTCTATTTGTAACAAATCATTGAATAAGTAAGGGTGAGTCACCCTATACTTCACTTCGTGTGTTGTTTATCACATAAAAAGAAAGATTTCAAGTGCTAGAAGTCTGAGGACTTTGGATAGCAGCCTGTAATTCTTTGAAAAGGCTTGGAACATTAGATCACGAGTGCTAGAAGTCTGAGGGCTTTGGAACGTAGCTTGGTGAGTCTTCTATAGGAAGTTGAAGCGGATATCACAAGTGCTAGAAGTCTGAGGGCTTTGGAAAGCAGTTTTATGATAGCTTGTAAAAGATTTGAAGCACATCCGTAAGTACTCTCATAGTGGAAAAATCTCAAGGGAAGCTTGAGGAGTGGACGTAGGCTAAAATAGCCGAACCACAATAAAAATCACGGTGTCATCCTTCTATCTCTATCTTTTTACTACTTTCATATTTATCTGTGAATATTTATTATATATATATATATATTTTACTAATATTGTTTTTAAAAGAGTTTTTAAAAACTAAAAAGAATTTTAAAACCATATTCACCCCCTCTTGGGTCATTCTTGAATAACACATCAAAGTCTGGATAGCTGCTATTTCATCAAATTTAAAACCGCTCAGGGTGAGATCTTCCTCCTCGTGCTATATTTCAAGCTAATGGGTGCCGTCAGTGGCAGTAGCATGGATGCTTGATTCACCAAATATAGTCAGAATAGCTCCATACCTTCTCATTTTGACCTTCTGGTGGAGAGTGGATGGAACTGCTTGTACATTAGGATCATGTAACCATGGTCAGCCTAATAGCAGATTGAAGGAGACTGGCACATCCAGAACGTAAAACTCGATCTCAATGTTGGTGGATCCTTTGATAATAGAAAACTTGACTACCCCCAGCACGTTTCTGCGGGTGTTGTCATATTCTCGTACTCCTTGAGTAGTTGGTGTAAAATCCTGCTCTCTTAACCTAAGGTAGTACACTGTTCTGAGTGGGCAGACATTCAATGCTAACCTGTTATCACTTAAAATCACACATATCCATTTTTCTAGGCACTTTACTGTTATATGGAGGGGCTTGTTATGCAGATATCCTTTGGCGGGAAAATCTTTATCGAAGAAAGCAATGACATTTTCCAGCTTGGTAGGAGCAACCATTCCTACCAACTATTTGGGAATGGTATCTATAGAGATGTCGGCTTTACTTAAAGCCCTCAGCACAGCATGCCTATATTTGTGGGATGCCATAAGTAGTCCCCAAGTACTTAAGTTAGCCTGAATCTTCTTGAGTTGTTTTAGTACAACATCATCTTCCTCATTGGCTTCTGCTATAGGCTGACTAGCTTCACCTCTCTCTAAGTTGGCAAGTTTGAAGTGTCTTTCACTCCTGGTTAAGTGCTCAATTTCTTCATCGGGGCCCCATAGACTGTCTCAGTGATCAGTAGCAGGGTTTACTTTAGACAAGTCTAGTCCTTCTAGTCCCTATAGACTATATCCTGTTGCTTTCTCTGTCTCTGTGTCGGTTGCTGGGTGGTCTGTCGTGGCCTCTGATTTTTCCCTTAGAGGCGGGCTTTGCTCATTTTCTACTTTTTGGCAGTTTATCTCTTCTACTATCCATAATTCTTCATCTTTTCAGCTGTCATCGGGCCCTGAGTAGTCCCAAATATCGTCATCAAGAATAAAAAGGTCTAGAATGCCTTCTTCTTTAGATGGGGTATCTAAGTCGGCCTTTTGTTTGCCTTTACTCCTAATTCTGTTCTCAACAGTGCTGATATCAGTGGGCCCAATTTTGGTCACATTGTCGACTTCCTTGCTGGCTCTTTCTTCCGCTTCTGTACTTTCCGGTATATCTGAACTTTAGATTTTCTCAGCCCTGGTTTGAGTCTTGTAGTCAGACTTATTCTTGGGTTTTGATCCCAAGTCCTTTCTGGTTTTCGCTGCTGTTATTGCTTTTATCCTTGTTCTTATTTTTGTTCTTGTCCCCGCTTTTGTCTTTGTCTCAGGTTCTAGTTTTATTTTTGTTATTTCTGCTTTCTCCATTTTTGCTCTTGCTTCTGTCCCTGTTTCTATTTCGATCCCTACTCTTGCCTCTGGTTCTGTCTCTGTCCCGAATCCTATTCCTGATCCTATATTCCATGTGTTCCCCTCCAATTCCTCTTCTAGTTTTCTTATGTCTATTTCCTCTACATCATTTTCTGGTAGGGTGCCAGAAGTAGAGAGATTGTCATCATCGGGGTTATTCCACTTCTTGCTTTTGTCAAACTCGTCGTCTATGTATACCTCCTCTGATTCGTCTGACGACATCCATCCGTCAATGCTAACATCTATGTTAGGGTCATAGAAGGAAAACTCCACGTGTACCTCATCATTTGATGCCATGTTATCTCATTCCTCAATCATTTCCTCTACATCCTCGAGTTCTTCCAGGTCATTCTCTTTAACATACGGAGTTCCTTTTTTTAGGATCATAGCGAGGTGAAACTGTGTGGATGTGGTTTATATTCCGAGGGGGTGGGTTTATGTGATTCGGCAGTGGATTGGTGGTAACACTAGGCTTAGCCATCGTTGAGGATGGGATCACCTTGTTATCAATCAAATCTTAGATCTTATGCCAAAGCTTCATGCAGTACTGGATGGGATGCACGGGCATTTGATGGTATTCACAGTATGCTCCAGGGTTGAAATTAGCAGGAGGGGGATTTGGAATAGGTGTTGGTGCGAGGGGGCTTAAGTGCCCTTTCTCCAACAACTTTGGGAATAGCACAGAGAGTGGAACACTCAGTTCGTTGAATACTCTCTGGACTAGTTGAAAGGCAGGTGGCAGTCTTAACGGCCTTGGCTAGGGAGAAATGATTGTGGGTTAAATGGATGAGGGTTATATGAATGGGGATTATATGAATGAGGGTTAAATGGATGAGGGTTATATGAATGGTTTACCCCTCCAGCGGGTCAGGAAATCAACAAAAGCTTCCCAGGGGTTCTATTTAGTGGTCTCCAGCTCCCTAATGGTTACGTCCCGCTGGACGTTATAGTTGTACTGCCCAAAAAATGCAGTATCAATATCTTTCCAAGTTCTGGTTCGGGTGGCTTCCAAGGTTAGAAACAAACACTAAGCAGTCCCTAAAAGAGACCTATGAAAGAGTTATACTTTTAGCTGATCGTCGATGCCCATGGGAGATAGCGTACCGACATACATTCATAGGTGAATCCTAGGATCTCCGGTACCGTCGAATCTTTTCATGTCTGGCATCTTGAGTTTCTTGGGTAGTTTGGCCTCAGAAAATAGACAGAGTCCCTCAACGTCGAGCATGTATTCATCGACTCCTCTGGAATTCCTTAACACCTTTTCCAACATGTCTATCTTATCAGACAGTAAGGCTTCCCGGGCCAAGGCCGGGTCTATCACAGCAGTAGCAGTAGCAGCGGTAAGTGGTCGAGCAACATTAGCAACTAGTTGAACATCATTAAAGATAACAGTAGTGGGTCTATTTTTTGGGAGATCTGTGCCGTCATGTTCATCTTCCGAATAATGGTTATTGACTACCTCATCCCGTAGATTTCTTGGAACCTGATTCAGTTGTAGGGCCCAAATATCTGCTTGGCATTGAACCTGGCCTAGGTTTGTTCCTGGCGCGTAAGGGTCATGCCTTCTAGAGCTTGATGCATCTCCGACAGAGTTTGGATCAATGCAATATTTGTATCGCCATCTCCTGCCATTGTGTTTTCTGGATTGGAGTCTGATCTTTTAAGTCTTCCGCTTGGTAACCAAATCCAGGTGGGCATAATGTCAGAGCTTGAAAAAGCAATGATACCGTGATAGATAGAAGAAGAGACGGGAAATGAATTAGCTCGTAAGACTCTACAGCTTTTAGATGGTCCTATGAGAAGAACAAAATAGAAAAACAATGCTAAACAGCGAGGCATAAGGCGGGTAGCTAAGACCCGGAAAAAGAGCGCATAAGAACCCAAAGAAAAAAGATTGCGGGTGACGATACTCGGCTTAAGAGAAAAAGAATTGCGGAGCCTCGGCTTGATGAGAGCGATTCTCAGCTTGACGATAAAGGAACTCAAGATTTCTTCAAAAATCCTGAGTGAGAGAAATAAATGGTGTGGGTGATAGAACACGACTTAAAAACAAAAGGACATAGAGATGCTAGATCTCTAGACCTAAGAAGGGGTTACGGGAAAAACCTGGCTTAGAAGAGCGTCGAAACTACCTCAATGCCTCAAGATTCACTAAGATCTTAGATATGGTACTAAGAAGGTGCGGGCGAGGCCCGACTTTCCGTTGAGACTCTGAATCTCAAACGGCAGACAAAAATAAGGGGTTTGCGAGCCGGAGCTCGGCTTTTCGTCTAAGACTGGAGTCTTAAATGGCAGAATAAAATAAGGTTTGCGAGCCAAAGCTCAGCTTTCTGTCTGAGACTCTAAATCTCAAATGGAAGATAAAAATAAGGGTTTGCGAGCCGGAGCTCAGCTTTTCGTTTGAGACCGAATCCCCAAATGGCAGACTAAAATAAAGGTTTGCAAGCTGGAGCTCGGCTTTTCGTTTGAGACTGGAGTCTAGAACGGTAGACTAAAATAAGGGTTTACGAGCCGGAGCTTAGTTTTTCGTCTAAGACCGGAGTCTCAAATGATAGACTAAAATAAAGAATTTGCGAGATGGAGCTCGACTTTCCGTCTAAGACCGAAGCCTCAAATGACAGACTAAAATAAGGATTTACGAGCCAGAGCTCGACTTTTTGTCTAAGACTGGAGTCTTAAACGGCAGACTAAAATAAATGATTTTTGAGCCAGAGCTCGGCTTTTCGTCTGAGACCAGAGTCTCAAATGGCAGACTAAAATAAAGGGTTTGCGAGCTGGAGCTTAGCTTTTCGTTTGAGCCGTCTGAGACCAGAGTCTCAAACGACAGACTAAAATACCAAGGGTGCGGGACGATACCGACTTGCCCTCTCCGTCGAGTCCCAGAAGGTTGAGTCTATGCGGGCGTAGAAAAAAGTAAAAATATTGGCACAGGACGATACCGGCCTATCCGTCGAGACATATCTCTACGGCCAAAAAAAAGGATTTTGCATGAGGAGCCCGGCTTGTCCATTTAAGATCCTGAATCTCAAAATGGCAGACAAAAATCCAAGGGTGAGGGATGATACCGACTTGCACTGTCCATCGAGTCGTAGAAGGCTGAGTCTCTATGGGCAAAGAAAAAAGGATAAATACGGGCACAGGACGATACTGGCCTATCCGTCGAGACTCTGAATCTCTACGGCCAACAAAAAAAAAGGTTTGCAGGAGGAGTCTGACTTCCGTCGAGACTTATCTCTCTACGGATAAAACAAAAGAAAGGTTGCGGGAAGCCCCGGCTTCTATCGAAACTCTAAATCGCTATAGATAGAAAAAAAAGGGAAGGCTTCGGAAGAGTAACCAAAGGGAAAAAAAACTTTTAGCTAAGTGGCTAGAAGGGTGCGGGCTTGGTAGTACGGTTTTCCATCAAGACTTATCTCTCTACGGCTATGGAAACAAAATAAAGGTTGTGGGACAGACCCGGCTTCCATCGAGACTATGAATCTCTACGCTTAAAAAGAAAAGGGGAGGAGAGATGAAGCGCGACCTTTTCAAATGACGGCAAACTCATGCGGTAAGGGAGGTCATGTTGCGGGACGATACTGACTTAAGCCGACGAGCCGAAGCTCGAACGACGAATGATGCGGGACAAAGCCGACTTATACCTTGATATAACAGATTCGATAAAGGGGGGATGCGGTGACAATTACTGACTTACACAATAAAGAAGATGCGGTGACAAAGACCGACTTCCATTATCAGGGATGCAGTGACAAAGACGGACTTACACAATAAAGGAGATGCGGTGACAAAGACCGACTTACACTATTAGTTTTTTCGCCTTAAGAAGACAAAAAATGGAGGACTATCATCGAAAAATATCGAGTCGTGGCTCGATGGCAAATGAACTCGGAACTCAGGAAATTCTGGGCGAACTGAACACAAAGGGGAAAGGGGCGAGACCTAACCAAAACTTTGACTAGATCTCGGCCCAACGACTAAGAAACTTGGAATGACCAGCGGAGGGTCCCATAAAGAAACAGGTATAGGTCGGTAAAGACCCGACTCTTAAGAAAGAGAAGATATTGGGCTAACATTCCAACATCTACGAAGGTTCGGGATAACCTCGAAGGGGTCCCAGAAGAAAAAGAACAATGTACGGATTGATGAGACCTGGTCCTGGATGCAAGAGAGAGAAGTCTGGTCTGAGACCTAATAACTCAAGGGTTTGAGACATCCTTGGGAGGTCTCGAAAGGGAAAGGAGGCAAATGGTCTATGAAACCCTAACTCAAAGAAACAACGAAAGGGGTTAGGCAAATAGCCTTACAATGTCAAGCCACGGGATAACCAATGGAGGATCCCGGGAAAGAGAAAGCGAGGCTTAGGTGTTGGAACCCGGCTCAAAAAGGAAATGATGGAAGCTAGGCAACGGTCTAACGATGTCAAACACAAGACAACCCACGGAGGGTCCCGTAAAAAAGAAATGAGACTCGGGTGATGAAACCTGACTCAAGGAAAAAATTGACACAGGATAGGCAACGGCCTAATGGCATCACAATTGGAAAAACCCACGGAGGATCCTGGGAGAGAGAAAACGAAGCTCGGGTGATGAAACCCGACTCAACGAAAACGAAAGAGGTTAGACAACGGCCTAACAATGTCAAAACTAGAAAAACTCACGGAGGGTCTCGGGAAAGAGAAAATGAGACTTGGGTGATGAAACCCGACCCAATAAAAATAACAGAGGTTAGGCAACGACCTAACGGTATCAAAATCGGGAAAACTCATGGAGGGTCCCAAGAAAATGAGACTCGAGTGATAAAACTTGGCTCAACAAAAATGATAGAGGTTAGGCAATGGCCTAAAGGCATCAAAATTGGGAAAAACCCTCTGTGGACCCACGGAGGGTCCCGGGAGAGAGAAAACGAGTCTCGAGTGACGAAACCAGGCTCAACATGAAAAAAAAAGAGCTACTCTAATCAATCAAAAAATATATAAAATAAAAACACATAACCTATAAAGGTATTTATCTTAAAGGAAAAGTTCTAAGCTGACTAAATGCATATAAAAATGCTTGGTAGTCCAGTAACCGGGTACCTTTTGAATATGATTAAATAATATACCTCCCCGACCAAGTAGTACCTGGCCAGGTCAAATAGTACACAGTAACCCTTTTTGCCTGTATCCAAAGGGGCATACGGCCAGAAAGCTTGCCTACTTCCCCCACATAGCTCCAATACAGTAAAATGCCAAAGTGAAGGGTAGGTAAACATTTGTCTTATTTTATTTTCTCTTTTCTTCTTTTCTTTTGGAAAAGTACCCAATGAAAAAGGGAATAAAGGAGATGGAAAATCATGCATGCAATGATAGTACTAATGATAAATTTAAGATAAGAACAGGTGGAACATTTTTCAAGTTTGGCTCACTTTTAAAAAGAATCCCCAGTGGAGTCGCCACTGTGAGGAACCCACCGTCTTTTTTCCCTTTTCTTTCCCCCAAATGCGTCCGTATTAAAGGCCGCACAATTAGAGTCGCCACTTAGTTTTTAGATAAAGCAAGAAACCAAAAAAACTATAAAGGGAACCAGTCCGTCCTTTTAAGAG
>JAUTBS010397265.1:0-10256 GCA_032361285.1 Aequorea victoria | reverse complement strand
AAAACCAAGTGGCGACTCTGAAAAACTCGCGCGGTCCTCAGACCCATCGCAGGGCGCGCATTTCGGTGGAAAAACCGTCCTCTCCCTGCATTCCACCCCCCCTCCGGGAGGGGCGCGGGGCGGCGAGAGGGCGGGTCCCCACACACACCTCCGTGATTTAAGAAACATGAGTCGACACAACCTCTACATGAGTCAACACAACTCACTTTGAGTCGACCCAAATGCACGATCACAGTGCGCGAATCTCGCGAAGATCTGTTTTAAATTCAACATAATTTCAAAAATTGTTTTCAAATAAAACAGCTCTATGAAGATCGTTTTTAATAATGAAAATATTTGAAAAACTGTTCAAGATCAGATCACAATAATCTCTGCACAAATTGAGGATTATACAGTTACGAGATTTCTGAAATTTTGACGCGAAGAACATATGGAAAGACCAACGTGATTTTAGAACTATTTTTCAAATATAACGGCTAGTCAGAGGACCGGAATTAGTTATGGAGATGATTGAAGATCAAATCAGATCAAGTCAAAAAGATTGTTGCTTGATTTACGGAAGAAGATCAGATCATGATTCAGAATTTCAAAGGCAACATTAACTAATTTTCTGAGGCTATAAATTGGAGTGTTTGCTCAGTTCAGAACTAAAAACTTAGAACGCAATACAGAACACACAACGAATAATACATTATTCTCATACTCTCACTCTTAGTCTTACACGAAGAGCATCAAAGAGAAATCATTCACATTATATCAATTCGTGAGAAGTTCTGCTCTGCAATTTTCAAGGAAAGCCAGTTCAGCAATCAGTTTGTCACTTTATTTTTGGCTATTTCTTTTTATGTGATCATTGTAAAATATTTTCTCTGATAAGAGAGCTCCACTACTTGATATTCTGACATCAACATACTTTACATCATTCTGTAAAATTAGAGGTTAGTCACTTGCTACTGATCTTCGAGTGTGGTGTAGCACACAAAGGGGAAGATCCTAAATACTAGAAACTTGCGAGCTTTGAAACGTAGCTGTGTGGATCTTGTAAATACTTGGAGCACACCCGTAAGTGCTTTGTCATAGTAAAAAATTTCTCAAGAGGTGCTTGAGAGAGTCAACGTAGGCTGAGATAGCCGAACCACTATAAATATGCGGTGTCTTTTCTTATCTTTTATCTCCTTTCTATTGATTGTTCATATATCTGTTTGCATATATAGGTTGCTAGCTATTAATTATTTTAAATATTTTTTAAAATACAAATATTTTTTTATATAAGCCCTATTCACCCCCTTTAGGGTCGCCCTTTAGTTAACAATTGGTATCAGAGTCTCGTCTCTAATATTTAACCTAACAGTCTAAGAAGATCTGAATGAAAACCTCTATTGGAACCACCCTCTCCGAGGGACAATCCACGAATAGACCTCTCTTATTCAATGGAACAAATTATAATTATTAAAAAGCTAAAATAAAAATATACATACAAACCATAGATTACAAATTATAAAAAATTATGATATATGGTCCTAAAAGACCAGTCAAAGTTATTGACGGAACAACTATTCGAAAAGATAAACTAGAATGGAATGATAATGATATTAGAGAAATACAAAGTAACTCTAGAGCCATGAACCTTATGTATTGTTCTTTAGATTCAAATAAATTTAATAGGATTTCCATATGTGAAACAGCTAAAGAAATTTGGGATAAACTTGAGGTAACTCATGAAGGTACTAATCAAGTAAAAAATTCTAAAATTAGCATGCTTGTACATGAATATGAATTATTTAAAATGAATAGTGATAAAAATATTTTTAGCATGTTTACACATTTTACCAATATTATTAATTCTTTAAAGTATCTTGGTAAAGTGTATACTAACGTTGAAAATGTGAGAAAGATTTTGTGATCTCTACCAAAAAGTTGGGATGCAAAAGTCACAGTTATTCAAGAAGTAAAGAATCTCAACTTGCTCGAACTTAATGAATTCATGGGTTCTTTAATAACTCATGAAATTGTCATGAATGGAAGGCTACATGAAAAGGAGTCAAAACCAAGAAGAGGAATGACTTTAAAATGTTCACAATCAGAATCATCCAACAAAAAAAATTCTGAAGATGAAGATGACGATATAACTCTTCTCAGTTGGAAGTTCAATAGATTTCTTAAGAAATTAAGAAATTTCAAAAGAAGATCTTTCAAGAAGAAGTTCAACAAAAATGAATAAAAAAAAATAATTCAACAAAGAGAGATCCCCTAATCTGCTTCGAATGTAAGAAGCTAGGACATTTCAAGGCTAACTATCCATTGCTAAAGAAAGACAAACTGAAGAGATTCAACAAACGAGCAATGAAAGTTATTTGGAACGATTCAGACGGGAGTCAAGAGGAATCGACATCAAGTGATGAAGTTACTGCAAATCTCTGTCTCATGAAAAATGAAGAATATGACAGTGATAATGAGGTAATACTAAACTCTTTTGATTATAATAAACTTCACGATACTTTCAATGAGTTACATAATGAATTTGAAAAGATGGACATGAAAAACAAAATTCTAAAAAATAAAGTTTTAAGTGTTTCAAAAAAACTAGAAGAATTACAAGTATTAAATGGAACTTTAATTGCTGAAAAGAATACATTTTCACACAATGATAGAATAATCTTTTTAGACAAAGAAAATAAATCTTTAAAAGTAAAAGCAAATGATCTTTTCAAAACCGTTACAAAGTTTACCAAAAGTGAAGAAAATCTTAATAAACTTTTAGGTTAACAAAAGTGTATTTATAACAAAGCTGGTTTAGGTTATGAAAAATCAAACGATCAAAATTTTTTAAAAGATTTAACTAATCATGAAATACCATATTGTGAACACTGTGGTAGATTATGACATATTAAAAAAAACTCTTCAGGTTAGAACAAAATATGAATTCCTAAAAACTTACATCATACTAAAACTAACATTGAAGGACCCAAGAAAAAGTGAGTGCTAAAAAGAATTGTATGATTGTCTGTTTTGTAGGAGTGCTTAAAGTCAACTCCACACAAGAACTAATGGTTCCTAGATAGTGGATGCTCCCGACACATGACAAGCGACAAAAACAAATTTATCTCCATCACATCAAAGAATGGAAGACACGTAAGTTTTGATTATAACTCTAAAGGTAGAATTCTTAGAGTTGGAACCATTGATAAGAATTCTTGTCTAGCAATAGAAAATACTTTGCAAGTTGATATATTAAAATATAACCTGCTAAGTATAAGTCAACTGTGTGATAAAAGTTACAAAGTTATTTTTTAAACTAATGGATGTAGGGTAAAAAAATGTTCATGATAATAAGGTTCTGTTTGTTGGTCATAGGAGTGAAAATGCATACACAATAGATCTTGATGATATTAAATCTCAAAATGTAAAATGCTTAGCTATTATTAATGAAACAAGTTGGTTATGGCATAGAAGATTAGGACATGCTAATATAGACTTAATTACAAAGTTATCTAAAAATAAACTTGTAAAAGGTCTCTCTAAAATCAAATTCATTAAAGACAAAGTATGTGATACTTGTCAATATGGAAAACAAAATAAAACATCTTTCAAGAAAAAGAATTATATATCAACATCTAGGCCTCTACAACTCTTATACATGGATATTTTTGGTCCTACATCTAAGGCAAGCCTAAGTGGAAAACATTATACCTTTGTAGTTGTAGATGATTTCACTAGATACACATGGGTAATATTTTTTGCACATAAGGATGAAACACACATACACTTTCTTAAGTTATGTAAATGACTACAAAATAAAAAAGGCTATATAATCAATAACATAAGAAATGATAGAGGATGATAATTCATAAATAAAGATTTTGAAACTTCCTGTGATGAAAATGGTATAAGTCATAATTTCTCCACACCTAGAACATCTCAATAAATTGGTGTAGTAGAAAGGAAGAATAGGACTATACAAGAAATGGCTAGGACAATACTTAATGAATATAATCTAACTAAATATTTTTGGGCTGAAACTATAAATACCGCATGCTATGTATCAAATAGAGTAATCATTAGATCCAAATTAAATAAAATCTCTTATGAATTATGGCACGGTAGGATACCCAATATTGATTATTTTCATGTATTTGGATATAAATATTTCATCTTAAACACCAAAGACAACCTTAAAAAATCGAATGCTAAATCTGATGAATGTATCTTTTTAGGATATTCAACAATGAGCAAAGCCTATAGGGTATATATTAAAAGAACTCAAATTGTTGAAGAATTAATGTATATTATTTTTGAAGAAACAAATGTTCCTATATCTGAAAAACATACATCTAGAAATAATAGAAAAAAATATAAATGATATAACCCTTGATATATCTCAACATAACAAAGATAAAAAGTTATCAAATAAATTACCACAAGTTGAGAATACCTATAGAAGATTAATCAAAGATCATCTAAAAGATCAAATCATTGGTGAATCAACCAAATGAGTAACCACTAGATCTCTTGTTAGAGACGTATGTAATAATCTAGCATTCATCTCTGAAATACGACTAAAAAATATCCAATAAGCTAAAAATCATGAGTATTGAATAAATATCATGCAAGATGAACTAAATCAATTTGAAAGAAATAAGGCGTGGATCTTAGTTCTTAGATCTAAAGATATATCTGTCATAGGCATAAAATGGGTTTTTAGAAATAAGAAAGATGAATCAGGAAACATAGTAAGAAACAAAACTAGACTAGTAGCCCAAGGTTATAATCAAGAAGAAGGAATTGATTATGAAGAAACTTATACTCTAGTGGCTAGATTAGAAGCTATAAGAATATTGTTAGCATTTTCATGTCAAAGGGACTTTACATTGTATCAAATGGAGGTTATAAGCGCATTATTAAATGGATACATAAATAAAGAAGTATATGTAAAGCAACCCCCTAACTTTGAAAACCATAAATATTTTAATCACGTGTTTAAGCTAACAAAAGCATTATATGGATTAAAATAAGCACCAAGAGCTTGGCATAAAAGACTAAGTGGTTTCCTAATTCAAAAAAAAAAATTCTCTGCAGGAAAACTAGATTCAACTTTTTTTATTAAACAAAGAGAAAAAGACATGTTATTAGTACAGATCTATGTTGATGACATTATTTTTGGATCTACTAATGAAAATCTGTGCAAAGAGTTTACTAAAATTATGCAGGAAGAATTTGAAATGAGCATGATGGGAGAGCTCAATTTCTTTCTTGGACTTCAAATAAAGCAAATAAAAGAAGGGACGTTCATAAATTAAGCCAAGTATACAAAAGAGCTGTTGAAAAGGTTTAACATAGAAGATGCAAAACAATGCACAACACCTATGAGCACGTCAACAATTATTGACAAGGACGAAAAAGGTAAATCAGTCGACAGTAAGAAATATCAAGGTATGATCGGAAGCCTCCTTTATTTAACTGCTAGTTGACCTGATATCATGTTCAGTGTATGTTTATGTGCTAGATATCAATCTGATCCAAAAAAATCACATCTAGTAGCTGTGAAAATAATTCTTAGATATCTAATAGGATCAATGAACCTAGGCTTATGGTATCCAAAGAATACTTCCCTTGAATTATTAAGTTATTCGGATGCTGATTTTGTCGGGTGTAGGCTAGATGGTAAGAGCACTAGTGGATCATGTCACTTCCTAGGAAACTCTTTAGTCTCATGGTTTTGTAAGAAATAAAACTCTATAGTTACCTCAACCACAGAAGCTGAATATATAGCCGTAAGAAATTATTGCGCTCAAATACTATACATGAAACAATAATTAGAAGACTTTAATCTAAAATATCATAAAGTTCTAATTAAATGTGACTATACAAGTGCAATCAATTTAACTAAAAATCCTATCCAACACTCAAGAACTAAACACATTGAGATAAGACATCACTTTATAAGAGACCATGTGCAAAAAGGAGACATTTCATTAGAATTTATAAGTACAGAACATCAATTTACTGATATATTCACTAAACCATTAAGTAAAAAAAGATTTAATTTCATTAAAGGTGAATTAGGCATGTTAAATCCATGAAGAATTTAATGATTTCTGAAATTTTGTGTTTTTACCTCACATGGGTCGACTCACAAATATCTTGAGTCGACTCACACTTCGTTGTGTCGACTCATAAGGCATTTGGGTCGACTCGCACAGGATATGTGTCAACTCAAGAAGATCATTTTTTATCATTTTCTCCCTAAAATGCATTTGTGTCAACTCAACATACATATGTGTCGACTCAGCGTAAAGGGTATATAAGTTTTAAACGTGTTCTATGATGGCCCACTATTTCAAACCAGATTCTCTCTCTTTATCTCTCGCGCTCTATTTCTCTCTCTCATGAGTTGAAACATCGTCGTCTTCCCTCTAAACTTGGCAAAAATCTTCTCTGACCCCTCTCATAAACACCGAGTCCTCTCTTTACTTTCACCGTTGCTACATCACTTTTCCCCTTTCTCCTTCTGAAAAAATCTCTAAGTTCTCTATGAACTTCAGTTCTCGTCTTCAATGACTCGAATCAACAATGGATGCTCTGAATCCGTCATTCATCACCAAAAGAGGAAGATCTGACCAACCTGAAGCTTCGAGAAGAAAGAAAAGCAAAAAGGGCAAGAGTCCCTCATCAACCTCTCTCGTTTGTCGAGATCAAGAGACCCAAGATAAGTATATCAAATCCCTTAAGTCTTGCTAAGTCCCTGATGTGAGGTGCATTAACTTCCAATTTTTCGATTCTACTGGAATGCACTTTAGGGACTGGCTCATAAATCTTGAATGGTTCAAATTTATAACCATCAAGGAACCAGTTTACCCTGAGTTGGTTCGAATAGCCTATGCTTATATGAATGTTTTAGTGAGCTCTGAAGGGCTATTCATCTCTAGCTGGGTCAAAGAAAAAGACCTAATGTTTTGACACCAACTAGTCAATAAACTCGTAGAAACTCCTAGTGGAACCTATCTTCTAGAATGCACCAAAAAATGCCATGACTACCCTGACATTCCTTTTGAGGAATTTATCTTTCAAATCTCTAGTCAAACTGACCTTAACCCAGACAAATTTTTTTATGTCAACCTTTTTCTCCCTGAATACCACATTCTCCACCACATGGTGAACCACACATTTTCGCCCCGAGGAGGAAAATTTGGAGATGTTATCTTTATTCAGTTAATGGTCATGTGGTGCATCATTAACAAAGAATCTATAGATCTTGGCCATCTCCTTATCTCTGATATATGGAAAGCTGCCCAAACTACAAAGAACATCCTTTCCCATGGCATGCTTTTTACAAAAACCTTTAAATATTTTAAAGTTAACCTTAAAGATTCTTTCTATCCCCTTCTACCATACCCACATCTACAACAAGTCCACCCTGAAAAGGATGCGATTGGTTGAGATTGAGGGAAAATGGGTCAGGTCTGATTCTACTCAATCACCATGTCCACTCCAAGATCGATCACAAGCTCAACCAACCTAAACCACCACCCTACCTCTCACCTTTCTGCTGATCCATCCTGCACAGGGCTACAAGACCCACATACTCAGCAATGGGCACAAAATAAGGATCAAGACCATCTCTCTCCTACACAAACTCATACTCCTTCTATAATTCTACATCCTTTTGCAATTCCACATACTTCTACAATTCTATATCCTTCTATAATTCCACATCCTTCTGTCCCTTCTCCTTCCACACCTACCTCTGCTCCACAAACCATTCCTTCATCTGCCTTAGAGGAAATGAATGCCAAACTCGACTATCTTGTTGATATTAACAAGAAATTGAATGAGAGAATGAATCTCTATGAGTTTCAAATTGAGAACAACTCAAGCTGAATCACATCCTATCTGTCCTCAATGACCATATAGATGGTGTTTGCCAAACTGGCCTCACCCTAGGTCACGACATGAAAAAGAAAATAAAAGAATACCTTGTTGCCAGTGACATGATACTTAAGAGCATACACACTGAGTATAATCAAGGCACCACTGGCAAAATAAATGAGGTCCTCCGAAAGATTCAGGAGTTTATGGAATGGGCAGAAATTCGATTGGAGACCCCAGCTGAGCAAGCTATAATAGCTTATCGAGAAAACCTCAACCAGGAAATACCTTCAGCCAAAGGGATTCACATTGAAGAAATCTCGGCCCAAGAATTCAAGTTTGCCTCCTCCAAAAGAAAGGAACAGACTTCGGGCAAAGGCAAGGAGAAAATGACTGAGCCAGCCAA
The DNA here is from genome assembly GCA_032361285.1 of Aequorea victoria. Lineage (NCBI taxonomy): Eukaryota > Metazoa > Cnidaria > Hydrozoa > Leptothecata > Aequoreidae > Aequorea > Aequorea victoria. Next base: position 1,984 of record JAUTBS010397265.1, on the reverse strand, counting down.
GAAAAAAGACAAGCCAGATTTCTTTGACTCAGATCTCTTCGACCTTTGGCAAGCACAAGAGAAAAAGAAAGCAGCCACATACAAACGGAAACACATAGACAAAGGAGAAACTGCAGCTCAACGCAAAGCAAGATTAAACAAAGAAATGGACGCTGAATATTTCTAGTCTTTCTCTATTTTTTTCATCTTTTATATTCTTTTCCTCTCTCTATAAATCTCTGGGCTGTACACAGAACATACATTTTTTGTTGATGAATGAAATTTTTGTTTCCCGATATTTACTGTTCTTATGAATAGATGTCATTTTATCTGATGGATATAAATTTTGTCTCTCATATCATTGGTATGCATATTTTATATTTTTTATCTCTGTTTGGTATTCAATTTTTGAGATGATAAGGGGAAAAAATAGAGAAATAAGTGAAATACCACAAGAAATAAATAAAATGAAGAAAGACTCAAATGGGGAGAAATCAACAACATAGAAAACATAAATCATGTGATTAATATATTGGTTTCACTATACTTAATCATGCTTAACTCTGATCTGTATTTTTCTGGTACAAATATATTTGAATGAATCTTTTTTTTAATTGATTATCAATTGGTATCAAAATGGCTTAAGATGATTCTATCTTGCATATGACTGATTTATATTTTGGTAAGATTGTTTTAATTGAAAAATTCTCTTTAAAAAAGAAGCATCTCTTTAGGGGGAGCCTTTCAAAAGTTTTTCTTAGAATGTATTTAAATTGTTTGTCATCATAAAAAATGGGGAGATTATTAACCCCAAGATTTTATAATGTATTTATTCATTTTAATGATAACAAACAAAGCCTTAATAAAGATCAAATATTTTTGTAAAACATATCTTTCTACATATAAATCAAATGGTTCAAATGAATTTAAATGCTTATGAACGATTAACACCCATGATTGGGGTTGACCGTGTATTTAACATGTTAAGTGATTTAAGGTAATTGAGAAATCATTAAATCAGTTTCAAAATAGGGTATAAAGCTCAGAATCAAAACAGAACAATTCAGAAGAATTTAGGACTTTTGAGTCAACACAAAGAACATCTAAGTCGACACAAAAGTGATAGTTCTCAGCAATTTGGTTAGCAGATAGTTTTGAGTCGACACAAAAAACATCTGAGTCCACACACCCTCTCTGTAGTTTGCTTATCAGATGGATATGAGTCGACACAAAGGTAATGTGAGTTGACCCAAACAACTCCACTCACTAGACTTACATCTGCAGCGAACCTGAGTCGACACAAGATATGAATGAGTCAACACAAGGCAGTCATGAGTCTACACAACTGAAGGCCTGAAAAGTAAATCGAGACTTCATCAACATGAGTCAACACAACTCGACACAAAGCAAAGAACTCTGAAATTTAAGGAATGTGACTCGACACAAACTCAGCTTGAGTCGACACATAGCCGAAGATCCCAAAGAGCAAGGATTCTGAGTCGACATACATTGATCATGAGTCGACACACCTCCGTGATTTATGAAATATGAGTCGACACACCATCTATATGAGTCGACACATAGAAAGAGGAATCCGTGATTGAAGGAACTTGAGTGGACCCAACTCCTAGTGAGTCGATCCAAATGCGTGAATCAAGAAAATCGCACAGCGCGAATCCCGTGATGATCTGTTTGACTTTCAGCGTGATTTCAGGAAATGTTTTGAATTAAAACGGATAGTTGGAATTCAATTTTCATCATGGAAATGATTTCAAAATAGTTCAAGATCAGATCACTAAGGATTTTTGCACAAATCAAGGATTATACTATTTAAGATTTCAAGGATTTTGTTACGAAGAACAGGTGGAAATTCTGATGCAATTTCAGAAAGGATTTTTAAAATACAATGACTCTCTGAGGATCAAATCTACATTTAAGGATGATTGCAAATCACAACAGATCAAATCAAATCGTTGCTTGATTTTGGGAAGAACCAGATCGTGAT
>JAUTBS010397264.1:0-17429 GCA_032361285.1 Aequorea victoria | reverse complement strand
TGTAATAGCTAGTTCAGTACTTGATACACTTTTGATATTGATTGGGATTGTATCCCTTTTGTTAGTTTTCTTTATGTATGTAAGAATTTTGGGATGGAGTATCCCTTCGTGGCTATATGTTTTGAGATAGCACTTATGAGTATGGTTGGTTGTTTACGGCAATGCAGAATGCATACCCCTTTGGAGTTAAAGTTATATGCTATGTTTTAGTGTAGGTGAGCCGTACCACCTCTCCCACGTGGGATTAATTACGTATATGGGAGTGGAGTGTTACACCAACAATATAAAGTCGATTCGGCCCCGTGACCAGAAGACCGACCCAACCCTAGGGCCAGCTCCCCCATGGCCGGACCGTCCCTACGGGGAGTCCTGGCCCAGACGAACTCTTTTCAGACCAGGTCGCTTCCCAATTGGTCCACCTGTGACCCGGACTTTTCCAGCTTAGTCCCACATCAAAAAATTATGTATTTTAGCTCCCTCCTAACCACTATATAAAGAGGCCTTCTCCTTTCCTTTTGATTCATTCCAAACATTTTGATTCAAAGTTCAAATGAAAACTAGAGAACGCCTTTGTATTCTCGAATGATTTAACGATTTACGAGTTATAAGATCCGTGTTTAAATAACTTTGAATCCTCTAGTTTAAACTTTGAGTGTTTAAGTGTCGAGACGATTGAGGAAGGAGCCCTTCGGGGAATGAGCCATTCCAGTTCACTTTTAAAGATCGTAACCCTGAGGGCACGCCGGGCTGATCAGTGATCTACGGTTCAAGGTTAGTTCTTCTTCATTCTCTTAATTGTTTATAATTCATTTATAATTATTAGCATATTTGAAATGTATCCATATAGTTCTTAGCTTAGGATAGAATTGATTATCGACTTATGGCCCGATAGCGGCCAGCATGCATGCTTTAATATTTTTTAAAATGATTTTCAACCCGATTAAGGCTTAAATAAAAAAAAATTAATTTTTCAAACATTTTTTATACCTTTTCCAAAATCATGTCCACGTTTCGAGATTCTTCTCTTCCTATGTCCGTTTTTGACCCACAGTTCAATAATGGCTAAAGTTCATGATTTTATGCTATAAAAATTTATTTTTCACTTAATCATGTGTTTTTATGGATCAAAATCTATTTTTATGAAAACTCATGCATCGATCATTTACTTTTCAAACATTTTAAATCTCCGTATGATTCATTTCCAAATCATTTAAAAAAAGTGTCGATTTTTTATACGAAGTCTGAGTGGAGTTTTTCATAATTTATGATTTAAAAAAACTAGTTTTCTAATAATTATGAGTTATAGGCTAATGGCCGAAACCTTTTCCTAAAATTTATATGTTTTTTGAAATTTGATCCATCCGGACACATTCTGTGGCCTCTCGGCCCAAAAATTATATTTTTAACATTTTATGTTTAAACTGTCTATTATTTCGAGGGCTTTTCTAAAATGCAAATAAAAACTTTACTTGCATGCTAGAACATTAGGATTTTATTGCTTTGTAAAAATATCATTAGTAAAAACGCTAATTGCATGTTAGTGATATTGTTAAGGTTTACTACTTTCTTAGGGATATTGTTACACCCCAAATCGGGAAAGGTGACCGGCCATGGATATTGGGTCTTGATCCAATGAATTAAGAAATTCTTAAACATACGATTAGCTAACAATATGCCAAAAGATACCAAATATAAGGTATTTAATCAATTAAAATCTATAATAATCAATGTGAGACAACCAGCCCATAATATCTCAAATAATATGTTGTTCCAACCAACTTATAATCATAAATATTTATTCAATGCGGAAGCGAAATGCATGTCTTAAGAGGTCTTAATTCTGGATTCCACGAAACTACCGAATCCATCAACTAGCTTCTTCACTAGTTACCTAAAATATTTAATGACAACATCGACTAAAGCTGGTGAATAGAAGTATGCATAATAATATACAGTTCAAAAGAGGGGATTTAAAATATCTTATATTTTAACATAATCATGATAAGAGATACAGTATAATCAAAAGGGTGATAACACAACTCATTTTTTCTTCATTATCAAAATATTTATATTTTTCTCGTGATCTCGATATCAAGACGAGTCACCAACATTTATCAAAATATTTATATTTTTCCTCGTGATCTTGATATCAAGATGAGTCATCAACATATATCTCCATTTGGCATCAAATGTGCCAACAATATTCTCGAGACATAAAAATATCAACAATATAATCAGGCATCAAATGCCAATAATGGTATAGCAATATGATCATCAATCAATACAGTGAGAAATCATCAACAACCACAGGATCCTCATGGATAAATAAGTAACCAATGCCAAATATAATAATACTCAGGGCAGCTTTGGCCCGTTGGATCCAACATCGAACATAGAGTCACCTCAGATTGGCGCCTGGGTCTTTTTCGTAGACGATTCCAGTTCCGGTCACTGAAAGCCCTGGACTGTCCCTTAAACTGTTGAGCAACTAGGGTCACCACGAGATTCAAACCAGATCTTTTTCTTAGCAACCAGAGTCACCTCCGTGGAGGACTTTCCCCTAGACTTCCTCATGGTCCCAAAAGAAATCACATGATCACACCGTAATAGATAAAAGAGCATTTTGTATATATCATACAAGATAAAATATTTGTACCATGATTTTCATACGAGAATTCTATAACAGTATCATAAAAGAATTTAGAAACATATGCATTTCATTTCTAAAATAGTTTGTGGATATGAGAAATTTATTAAAAATACATAGCATGATAGTCCACTCACCTGAAATCTAAAGAAAGCAAAATATGAAAAATCAATAACGATCTACACATCAAATGTCACACTGATTAATGCAATATAAGAGGCTATCATTAATCATTAATGTTAATCTAAACAGATTTAAATTACCAAACGAAACCTTCCCCCGTTTACAAGTTTTAAAGTTTATTTCAGGTGTTAATTTAATCATTAATTGATTTTATTTATCGTTAAATTGATATCCAAACAGAGCCTTATCTTTAGATTTAAATCATGAAGGTTTTTAAGAATTTTTCGGCATTTTGAGTCGACACACAAGGTCTGTGAGTCGACACAAAGTTGCATGAGTTGACACAGAGTAGTCATGTGTCGACACAAAGCTTCATGAGTCGACACAGAATAGCCATGTGTCGGCCCAAAGCTTCATGAGTCGACACAGAATAGCCATGTGTCGACACAAAGCTTCATGAGTAGACATAGAATAGCCATGTATCGACACAAAGCTATTTAGCGAATAGGTATTTCATAACGTGAAATTTTGGATCTCCAGTGATTTCTTCTTTCTTTATTCCTCAATCTTATTGTTTATGTTTATTTTCTCATAAATTCAAAATGATATATATGTATATAACCGTATATATGGTATATTTTTATACATGGATTTCTCTGTTATAATATATACATCAAATATATATATTATTACATATATATATATATATATATATATCAATATACATATGTACCTCGATCTCTTTTACATTTAATCCGTGAATGTGATAATTTTATATATCTATATATGTTTGTAATAAATTAAAGATTTGATCTTTATCAGATGATTAATTATCTATATAACAATGGTGATATATATGTATATATATATATATATATATGTTTCTGTAAACGTAAAACAGAGAGAAAGAGGAACATACTAGAAAACTAGAAGAAAGCTACAAACAACGATGATTATACCGGTGGTGGGTTGCGACGTCGATGGAGTAGGAATCACTGATGGTCTGTGGTGGTGAGTCACGGCGGCTGCGCTGTAATAGAGCCGAGGGAGATGGATTGCAGAGAAGAAGGCTGAGATGAATGTGAGGTCTGGTGGAAATGAAATCACGTTTATAAAGGAGGAGCTGATCACCAGGGATCTCGATAGCTACCAAATCCCACAATACTCTCCACAATCCTCTCTTTCCATTTTTACGAGATAACCTTTTCTGATTTGGAATTATCTTCTTGTTTTCCACCTCACTAATTATTTTTTACTTGATTTCTTCCTATTTTGAATTACAATAGATTGTTTACTTCCATATTTATTTATTTTTCCCTTTTATTATTTATTCCATTCTTATAGTTATTTAATATTTCAGAATATTTTATTAATTTATTTAATTAAATTTTTCTTAATTAATTATTTTAATTTAATAATTAAATATTAAATTATTGAGTTTTACAAATATCATCATTTACTGCTTTCAAAACATAGTACAATGCTGATTAGTACACAAAAAAAATATAGTACAAAAAAAAAATATAGTATCATACAGAGTTTAGTTCACATCTAATATTAACTTCTCAAACTAACTCGCACACGAGCACCACCCTAGTTGAACATTAGGTAGATAAGTAGAAGTTAAGAGCCCATGGATTGTCATTCATTAACCCAGAAGGTGATAAATAGTTACAATTTCGTAATATCTTATTCCTAGATAGTTTGTTTTTTTTTACCTCTTTTTGCATGTTTGGGATGAAAGTACGGCCACGTACCTCTTTTTCCTCCTATTACTTTCGAATATGAGCCTACCTAGTCAGTTTGTCTCATACATTCATGCATTAGTTAGGTATATAAACTTAAAAAACAAGAACCAATAGTGTTGAGTATAGGCTAAACATGATGTTAGGCTGAATTGGTGCCTAACAACTTTCCAATTGGTACCTTAGCCCCTGAACCTGGTCTATGGTGATGAAATGACTAAGCCTAATCCACGAGAGTCGTGCATACGTTCTTGGACCTTAAAACCAAGTTACAACTCCAGTTTGTATCAAACCTTCATTTCTAGATCATGACGACCACAATTGAATTGACGAGTATCGTGTGATTCAGATTCGATCATTTGTCTATGAATGTCGTGGTTTGACAAGCAACAACAACAATGCATTTGTTTTACTAGTCTAAAGGGTTTCACCCTGAGTAGGGACTAATCTCTTTCCTTTCTTGAGAAAGAGGGGGTACCTACAAATGGCGGCTCTACTAGGGAGTAGTTAAGAAGAGTATACTTCAAATCGCTATTAGTTTTCATTTAAGTTTATTCATGTTATCTACATTAGTGGGCCTCGGTTTTCTGACCTTGAAGTCTCTTGGGATCAAAAATAAAGAGCAACCTCTTAGAAAGTAGCCACCTCTCGAGCTACATACAGTCATTCAGGGTATATAAAAAAAGATGTAGGCATACGACTATCAAAACAAGTGTGTATTCATGTACACCCTGGAATGGATACCGTACTGTTAAATCTTTGCTCGGGGATGACCAAACTGACTACTCAAAAAGCCTATTAGGTGTGTATAGATTATCCATAGAACTTTTCAAACTAGGACAGGAACCTGGTTAAGTCATGATCTGGATTCAATGCTTGCATGTGATTTGCTAGTTGTTCGTAGGTTTGTCTATTTCAAGTGTTTCATTCTCGTGTGAGAGTATCATAGTTGAGTGTTGTCATTTGATTCAAGATTTCTCTAAGAAATCAAGAAATTTTTAATAATACAAAGATTGTGCGTAAACAAAGTCAAAGTCAATCAAGTTCTCATGGGTCCGTGATCTGATTCACAAGTGGCTATAGAGAGGTTTTGACGAAGATTCAATTTTTATGGCCTTACAACTAACAATCGAAGATGTGATGTCCATGATGGAAAGCCTCCAAAAAACCATGGCTGATATGCAAGTGTCGATGTCACAATTTGCTACGTGTTCTCCTGAACCCCTGGATCCTAACCATCGACACCATGCACCTCGATGACCCCTTATCAATCCTGACAGTCTGAACCCTCAAGTAGGCAACCTAGTTTCTATGGTACTTCCACTGAACCCCCATAACCCTTGCCATCCATAGAAGATCTTACCCTCAAAGTTGGCCTATAGAAGAATGATCGCATCAAAAGTGTGTTGAGAAAAATGAAAGGAGTGGATGACTACATGCTCGACATCAAAGGCATGTGCCTATTTCCTAAGGCACTGCTGCCTGACAAGTTAAAGATGCCAACCATTAACAAGTTCGATGGGACTAGAGATCCCAAGGTCTACTTGAGAAAGTGCGTGAGGGCAGTGAGGCCCATGTGCATACAGGAAGATCTGCTAGGACAGTTATTGAAAAGATCATTTATCGAGATAGCCTTTCGTTGGTTTCTAACACTGGAATCATCCAAGACACGTACCTGGGAGCACATAGTGAATGTCTTCGTAGCCTAGAACTCGTATAACATGTAGTTGGACGTCACTACAAAGGAATTAGAAACCACTCGATAGGATAATGAGGAGAGGTTTTCAGAGTTTTTAGAAAGTTAGACAGTTAAGGCAGCCAAGATGACCAACAGGCCTTCAAAGAAAGATCAAGCTCGACAAGTGGTGAAGAATTTGCAACCAGAGTTTATGAAGAATCTGCTCATCCAGCCACTAATCACCTTTGAGCAGTTGTTCAAGGCTGACATTCAGATAGAAGTCGTCATGCAAATAGGGTGATAGACAAAGGAAAGACTAACACAGCAAGGCAAAGAAGGTTTGGGAGAACAAGCAACCAGACTCAATCAGCCAACAACAGGATAGCTGAGGTAAATCCACTAGAGACACGGGTACTATAGAACTCCTGACATAACTCTTGATCGCGCCGAGAATTTACCAAACATGGAATCCTCACCCTATCTGAGGTGTCACGCCCCAAAAACGGGTAATGTGACCGGCCCAACGAACCAAGTAAGCCTTAAACAAAGATTAGCTAACTATATGCTAAAACAGTATTAATTTCCATAAATTAATTGATAATATTTAAACTTGACATAAATGGGTCAAACCGCCCAATGTCTCATCACACTGATGTCATAGTATCCATGATCAAATGTACTAAAATAAATGCGAAAGCAAATCATAATATGTCCTAGAGGTCAAAAGACTTGGATAACCCGTAGCAGTCTATCAACTCGATCTCATCTCACAAGCTACCTGAAAATGTTATGGAGCTACATCAGTATAAACTGGTGAATGGAATCATGTATAGTATAATACAGTTCTAAAATAAGGGATATAAATAGTTTGTATAGCTAATCATAACATGACATAATATATACAGTAATATCAAAAAGGATAAACATGCAACCCATCAGTTCATTTCATTCTCTTTTCATTTCATTTCTTTTTCTTTTTGAAAATACATATCTTTTCCTTTTCAAAACTGGACATCAGAGGTGTCCTCAATCATATTTGTATCATAATAATATGGTAAAGGTGATATGCTCATACAAGAGTGGGAATAATCAATATATCAAGCAACAGGAATAGCCTGTGCATACAAGTATCAATGCCACATCATAACTCAGGGCCTCTTGGCCATTGGATCCAATATCGAAAATAGAGTCACCCAGATTGGCGCTTGGGTTTGTTCCCTGCATGATTCACGTTAAGGTCACCGGATACACCCGGGTTGTCCCTTAACCATTGAGTCAACTTGGGTCAACACGAGATTCAAACCGGTTATGTTCCCTAGCTGGCCAAAGTCATCTTCGTAGAGTACTATCCCTTAGAATTTATTCATATTTCAAGAATTCTATCTCATGGTCGCACCATATGTATAAAGAATGTTTTTTCTTTTCGTTTTCTTTAAATCATTTATGCCATGATTTGCAATAGAGTATATCATACATTTTATTTAAAGCATTAAAACATTTATATTTTTCCTTAAAATATTTATGCAAAGAGTTTATATATGAAAGCATAAATGAAAATATTTATGTAAAGAGTTTACATAATAAAGTTTAATGGAAAACATTTAAAGCATGTATAACTTTATTTTTAAATAATTTTTGAGAAATAAGGGGATTTATTTTGAAAGATATATAATAAGAATCCACTCCCCTCAAATCCAAGCTAATCTCGAAGCAACAATGGATGCAATAATCTCAACCTGATATGATACAATAATACAAAACATCGGACGAGGCTAAAGAACTACATAGAACTATTAAACGGTCCCTTAACCCATTTAATAATTCACATGTGTGTTTCTGGTGTTAAATTAATCTTCATTTAATTTAATTTATCCTTTAAACTGATGCCCAAATAGGGACTAAGCATTAGAATTAATTTTATGAATTTTATTCAGTTTACTCAGACATTGAGTCGACACAAATGGCCTATGTGTCGACCAAAACAGGACAAAAGGCAAGAGTGAGTCGACACCACAGGATTGTGTGTTAACTCAAGGTGGTAGGTGGTCACGGTATACACTGTGAGTCGACACACAGGGGCTTTCAGTTGACCCAAACCTCTCAGATTGGTCATAAGTCGACACCACAGAGGCTGTGGGTCGACCCAAAGTGGTCTGTCAAGTCTCAAAAGGGGCAGTGGGTCGACTCATGGGGTCTGTGAGTCGACCCAAGGTGGTCTCAGGTGTCAAAGGTCGATGCCAAGGGCTGGTGTCGACCCTTAGGCACAAAAAGGGCTCTGTGAGTCGACACACGGAGGCTGTGAGTCGACTCATAGGGCATACAAAGGCATTGGGTCGACTCAACATGGGTTTGAGTCAACACAAAAGGTGCAAGGGTCTCGGCAAGGTCTCATGAGTCGACCCAAAAGGGTCTTGTGTCGACTCAAGGCAAGGTAGACTCCATGAGTCGACTCATAGAGGCCATGAGTCGACCCAAAAGAACAGGGTCCCTCACCTACGTCACTTGGGTCGACTCAGCCATGGTGTGAGTCAACCCAAAAGCTCACAACAGCCATTAACGGGGCTGAAGCTTGAATTTTTCTTGGTTTTCTTCTCCATTTCTTTACTTTAATAATTAATTATGATATTTTATCATGTTTTAGAATGATCTAGACATATCACATTAGTGGATTATAGGATGATTTCATACAATATTTCTCTGGTTGTTTCAAACACATATATATATGTTATATAAAAATATATATATATATATATATTTTTTGTTATATATTCATGTGTTTTGATTCCATATGCTTCGATCCATGGTTTTAAAGGTATAGTGTGATAAAATATTATTTGTTCGCATGCTTGGTGATCTAATCCCAACTATAATCTAATCTCATAATGATATAAATGTGTATATATCGATTTACTGGAACATCAACCGAAAATAAGGAATAAAAACTTACCCGAAATCACCAACGGTGATGAAGATCACGATGAGGATGATGGTGTTGGTCTCGGTGGTCTCTATGATAAGTGGTGATGGTGATGCACGACTGTGATGGTGGTGATAGGCGGTAGAAGTGGTAAACTCGGCTGGGCAGAGGTGGACGCGAGAGAGAGAATTACAGAGGTTGAGAGAATGAAGGATTTTGGAGTTACGATTTTTAGAAAGGGGAGAGGGAGATCCCATTAAATTGGGATGGGAGCCCATGCAATTAGGGATCTGTTCCCTGGTTTTCCTCCCATGAATCCCATCTTCCATAGCAGATGCCTGTTTTTAAGGGAAGGGCTGACCAAGCAAATTTTGAATTACTCAGGTACAGCTATCAAAGATGACCTCCAATTTCCTTTTTCTCTTTATTTGTTTTTATGCAATCTTCATTTAATTTATTTAATTAAATTAGATATTAAAAAGTTACACCATATCTTTTTCCCTTAGTCATTTAACTAATACAAGTTAATTCAATTTAAGTTTAATTAGTTTTAAATAAACTAAATAATTCATAACTTATTTTATTACTTCATTAAATCTTATATTTATTAAATTAATTCATTTGTTAGTTAATTAAATAATTTATTGAATTAATAATAGTTTTTTAAAAAAAAAATTTAAATTTACCGGCTTTCACAGTTTTTATTAATTCATACTTGGGTTGTGTATCAACACTTCCCGATTTGGGTTGGATTTTCATCATCCCAACCAACCTTGGTTGCATCTCGCACTTCCCGGAATGGGTATGCTTTTCATCGTCCCGACCACCCTAGGTTGTGTTGCACGCTTCTGTAGAGAGAATTAATGATCTTTGTCCCTAGATAAATATTTTCACGTTTTTCTAAAGATATTTTTTTATTTGGTCTTTATTAATTCAAATTTGGGTTTTGTATCAACGCTTCTCGAGTTGGATAGACTTCCATTGTCCTGACCAACCTAGGTTACATCTCGCACTTTTCAGGACGGGTAGGCTTTCAATCGTTCCCACCACCCTTGATTGTGTTGCACGCTTTTTGAGAAAAATAATTATTTTTGTCCCTAGATAAATGTTTTCATATTTTTCTAGGTGTGTTTTTTTATTTCGTTTTATTAATTCATACTTCGGTTGCGTATCAATGCTTCCTGAGTTGGGTAGGCTTTCCATCGTCCCGACTAACTTATGTTGCAGATCGCACTTTCTCGGATGAATAAACATTCCATCATCCCAACCACCCTAGGTTGTATTGCACGCTTCCCTAGAGAGAATTAATGATCTTTTTCCTTAGATAAATATTTTTACATTTTTTTAGAGGAATTTTATTCATTTGGTTTTTATTAATTCAGATTTGGGTTGCGTTTTAATACTTCCCGAGTGGGGTAGATGTTCCATTATCCCGACCAACCAAGGTTGCATCCCGCAGTTCTCAGGATGGGTAGACTTTCCATTATCCTGACCACCCCATGTTTTGTTGCACGCTTCCCGATAGAGAATTAATAATCTTTGTCTGTAGATAAATATTTTTACTTTTTGCTTGGAGAATTTTTTATTTTGTTTTTCTTAATCCAAACTTACGTTCCGTATCAACGCTTCTCGAGTTGGGTAGCCTTTCCATCATCCTGACCAATCTAGGTTGCATCTCACACTTCCTGGGATGGGTAGACTTTCCATCGTCCCGACAATCCTAAGTTGTGTTGCACACTTCCCGAGATATAATTAATAAACTTTATCCCTAGATAAACATTTTCACATTTTTCTAAGGTAATTATTTTATTTGGTTTTTATTAGTTCAGACTTAGGTTGCGTATCAATGCTTTTCGAGTTGGGTAGACTTTTCATTCTCCAACCCATCCAGGTTGTGTTTTGCGCCGTTCCAGGGATGGTAGGCTTTTCATCGTCGTGGACCACCCTAACTGGTGTTGCACACTTTCTGAGAGGAATATTTTCACAATTTTCTTGGGTAACTTTTTAATTAGGTTTTTATTAATTTAGATTTTGTTTGCGTATCAATGCTTCCCAAGTTGGTTAGCCTTTCCATCGTCATGACTAACCTAGATTGCATCTCGCACTTTTATGGATGAGTAGGCTTTCTCTCGTCCCGACCACCTTAAATTGTGTTACACACTTCTTGGGAGAGAATTAATGCTCTTTGTACCTAGATAACCATTTTTACATTTTTATACAATAATTTTCTTATTTGGTTTTTATTAATTCATACTTGGGTTGCGTATTAATGCTGCCCGAGTTGGGTAGACTTTCCATCATCCCGACCAACCTACCTTGCATCTCGCACTTCCCAGGATGGGTAGGTTATCGTCGTCCCGACCATACTAGGTTTTGTTGCACGCTTCTCTAGAGAGAATTAATGATCTTTATCCCTAGATAAACATTTTCATATTTTTTTAGGATAAATTTTATATTTACATTTTATTAATTCAGACTTGGCTTGCGTATCAACGCTTCCCAAGTTTGGTAGGCTTTCCATCATCCCGGCAAACCTAGGTTGCATATCGCACTTACCGGGACAGATAAGCTTTCCATCGTTCTGACCACCCTTGGTTGTGTTGCACGCCTTTCGAGAGAGTATTAATTAATTTTATCTCTTGATAAACGTCTTCATCTTTTTCTTGGAGAATTACTTTATTTGGTTTTTATTAATTCAGACTTAGGTTGATTATTAATACTTCCCAAGTTAGGTAGCCTTTTCATCACGCCTACCAACCTAGGTTGCATCTCGCACTTTTTGGGATGAGTAGGCATTGCATCGTCCCGACCACCCTACGTTGTGTTGCACACTTTCCGAGAGAAAATTATTGATCTTTGTCCCTAGATAAACATTTTCATATTTTTCTAGGGGAATTTTTTTATTTGGTTTTATTAATTCAAACTTATGTTACATATCAATGCTTCTCGAGTTGAGTAGCCTTTCATTGTCCCGACTAACCTAAGTTGCATCTCGCAGTTCTCGGGATGGGTAGGCTTTCTATCGTTCTGACCACCCTAAGTTGTGTTGCAAACTTCTCGAGACATAATTAATGATCTTTGTCTCGAGACAAATGTTTTAACATTTTGCTAGAACAATTTTTATATTTGGTTTTTATTAATTTAGACTTGGGTTGCGTATCAACGCTTTTCGAGTCGGGTAGCCTTTCAATCGTCCCAACTAATCTAGGTTGCATCTCGCACTTTCCAGAATGGGTAGGTTTTTCATCATCCCGACAACTCTATGTTGTGTTGCACACTTTCTAAGAGAGAATTAATAATCTTTGTCCCTAGATACATGTTTTCATATATTTCTAGGATAATTTCTTTATTTGGTTTTTATTATTTTAGACTTTTGTTGTGTATCAATACTTCTCGAGTTGGATAGGATTTCAATCATCCCGACAAACCTAGGCTCCGTCTCACACGTCACGGGATGGTTAAGCTTTTTATCATTCCGACAACCATAAGATGTGTTGCACGATTCCTGAGAGAGAATTAATGATCTTTATTCCTCGATAAATGTTTTTACATTTTTCTAGAGATTTTTTTACTTGATTTTTATTAATTTAGACTTGGGTTGCGTATCAATACTTCTCGAGTTGCGTAGACTTTTGATCGTGCCGACAAACCAAGGTTGCATCTTGCACTTCCTGAGATCGGTAGACTTCCCATCGTGCCGACCACAGTAGGTTGTGTCGCACGTTTCTCCAAAGTGAATTAATGATTTTTATCCCTAGATTAATGTTTTCATGTTTTCAAGGAGAATTTATTCATTTGATTCTATTAATTCGGACTTGGGTTGCGTATCAATATTTTTCGAGTTGGGTAGGTTTTTCATTGTCCCGACTAGCCTAGGTTGCATCTCGGACTTCCCGAGATGAGTATGTTTTCTATCGCCCCGACCACCCGAGGTTGTGTTGCACGCTTCCTGATAGAGAATTAATTATCTTTGTCCGTAGATAAAAGTTTTCTCATTTTTCCACGAGAATTTTTTTATTTTGTTTTTATTAATTGAAACTTCGGTTGCGTATCAATGCTTTTCGAGTTGTATAGGCTTTCCATCGTTCCCACCAACATAGGTTGCATCTCGCAGTTTCTGGGATGGATTGGCTTTTTATCGTACCGACCACCCTAAGTTGTTTCACACTTTTTGAAAAAAGAATTAATGATCTTTTTACCTAGATAAATATTTTCACATTTTTTAGGAGAATTTTTTTATTTGGTTTTTACTAATTTAGACTTGGGTTGCGTATCAACGCATCCCGAGTTAGGTAACCTTTCCATCATCCCGACCAATCCAGGATACATCTCCCACTTCCCGGGATGGGTTGGCTTTCCATCATTTCGACCACCGTAAGTTGTGTTGCACGCTTCTCGAAAGAAATTAATGATCTTTGTCCCTAGATAAACATTTTCATGTTTTTCTATAAGAATTTCTTTATTTGATTTTTATTAATTCAAACTTAGGTTGCATATCAACGCTTCCCGAGTTGGGTAGGATTTCATCATCCCGACAACCCTAAGATGTGTTACACGCTTTCTGAGAGAATATAAACATTCTTTCTCCCTTGGTAAACGTTTTCACATTTTTCTGGGGAATTCTTTTATTTAATTTTATTTAATTCAGACTTGAGTTGCGTATCAATACTTCTCGAGTTAGATAGGTTTCCATCGTCCCGACCAACCAATGTTGCATCTCGCACTTCCCGGGATGAGTAGGCCATCCATCGTGCCGACCACACTAGGTTGTCATGCACAATTCCTGAGAGTAAATTAATAATTTTTGTCCATAAATAAATTTTTTAACATTTTTCTATTGAAATTTTTTTATTTGGTTGTATTAATTCAGACTTGGGCTCCGTATCAATGCTTTCTGAGTTGGGTAGGCTCCATCGTTCTGACCAACCTAGGTTGCATCTCGCACTTCCCGGAATGAGTATGCTTTCTATCGCCCCGACCACCTTAGATTGTGTTGCACGCTTCCCGATAGAGAATTAATAATCTTTGTCCATAAATAAATGTTTTCTCATTTTTTTCACAGGAATTTTTTTATTTGTTTTTTTTTTTCGTTTAGCTTGGGTTGTGTGTTAGTACTTTTCAAGTTAGGTAGGTTTTCCATCATCCCAACCAACCTAGGTTGCATCTCGCACTTCCTGGGATGGTTAGGTTTTCCATGGTCACGACCACCCTAGATTGTGTTGCACGATTTCTGAAAAAAATTAATGACCTTTGACTCTAGATAAACGTTTTCACATTTTTTTGTAGAAGTTTTTTTATTAACTTTTTATTAATTCAGACTTAGGTTGCGTATGAACGCTTCCCAAGTTGGGTAGCCTTTCCATCGTCCCGACTAACATAGGTTGCATCTCGCACTGCCAGGGATGAGTAGGCTTTACATCGTCCCGACCACCCTAAGTTGTGTTACACGCTTCTTGACATAGAATTAATATTTGTTATCCCTAGATAAACAAATTTCACTTTTTTCTAGAGCAATTTTTTTATTGTGTTTTACTAATTCATACTTGGGTTGCGTATCAACGGTTCACGAGTTGGGTAGGATCATCCCGACCACCGTAGGTTGTGTTGCACGCTTTTTTAGAGGTAATTAATGATCTTTGTCCCTAGGTAAATATTTTCACATTTTTATAGAGGAATTTTTTTATTTGATTTTTTATTAATTCACACTTGTGTTCAGTATAAACGCTTTCCAAGATGGGTAGGCTTTCCGTCGTGCCGACCAACATAGGTTGCATTTTGCACTTCCCGAGATGGGTAGTCTTTCCATCGACCCGACCACCCTTGGTTGTGTTGCATTATTCCCGATAGAGAATTAATTATTTTGTCCCTTGATAAATGTTTTTACATTTTTCTAGTGGAGTTTTTTTATTTACTTTTATTAATTTAGACTTGGATTGCGTATGAATGCTTTCAGTGTTGGGTAGGCATTCCATGGTTTCGACCAACCTAGGTTGCATCTCGCACATCCTGGGATGGGTAGACTTTTCATCGTTCCAACCACCCTAAGTTGTATTGTACGCTTCTCGATAGAGAATTAATGACCTTTGTCGCTATATAAATATTTTTACATTTTTCTAATTGAGTTTTGTTATTTGGTTTTATTAATTTAGATTTAGGTTGCGTATCAACGCTTCCCAAGTTGGTTGGCTTTCCATTGTCCTGACCAACCTAGGTTGCATCTCGTAGTTCCTGCGATGGGTAGGCTTTCTATAGTACTAACCACCGTAAGTTGTGTTGCACGCTTCTCAAGAGAGAATTAATAATCTTTGTCCCTAGATAAATATTTTCACATTTTTCTAGGAGAATTTTTTTATTTGGATTTTATTAATTCAGACTTAGGCTGCGTATCAACGTTTCCTGAGTTGGGTAGAATTTTATCATCCTTACCAACCTAGGTTGCATCACGCACTTCCCGTGATCGGTAGACTTTCCGTCGTCCCAATCACACTAGCTCGTGTTCACTCTTCCTGAGAGGTAATTAATGAATTTTGTCCCTTGATAAACGTTTTCACATTTTTCTAAGATAATTTTTTTATTTGGTTTTTATTAATTTAGACTTAGGTTGCGTATCAACGCTTCTTGAGTTGGGTAGGCTCTCCATTGTTCCGACCATTCTAGGTTGTGTTGCATAATTTCTAAGAGAAAATTAATGATCTTTCTCTTTATATAAATATTTTCATATTTTTTTTGAGAATTTTTTTATTTAGTTTTTATTAATTTAGACTTTGGTTGTGTATCAATGCTTCCCGAGTTGCGTAGCCTTTCCATCGTCCCGACCAACGTAGGTTGCATCTCGCACTTCCCGAGATGTATAGGATTTTCGTTGTCCCGACTACCCTAGGTTATGTTGCACGCTTCCCTAGAGAGAATTAATGATCTTTGTTCATAGATAAATGTTTTTACATTTTTCTAGAAAATTCTTTTACTTAGTTTTTATTAATTCAGACTTGGATTCCGTATCAACGCTTCCCAAGTTGAGCAGATTTTGCATCATCCCGATCGACCTAGGTCACATCTCGCACTTGCCAGGATGGGTAGGCTTTTCATCGTCCCGAACTACCTAGGTTGTGTTGCATGCTTCCCGAGAGAAAATTAATAATCTTTGTCCCCTCATAACAGTTTTCACATTTTTTTATGGAAATTTTTTTATTTGGTTTTATTAATTCAAACTCGGATTGTGTATCAACACTTCTCATGTTTGATAGGCTTTCCATCGTCCCGACCAACCTAGATTGCATCTCGGACTTCCAGGAATGGGTAGGCTTCTCATCGTTCTGAACTCCTTAGGCTGTGTTGCATGCTTCTTGAGAGAGAATTAATGATCTTTGTCCCTAGATAACAATTTTCACATTTTTCGATGGGAAATTTTTTATTTGGTTTTATTAATTTAAACTCGGGTTGTGTATCAATACTTCCCGAGTTAGGTACGTTTTCCATTGTCGCAACCAACGTAGGTTGCATCTCGCACTTCCTGAGATGGGCTGACTTTCTATCGTGCCAACCACCCTAGGTTTTGTTGCACGCATCTCGAGAGATAATTAATGATATTTGTCCCTAGATAAACAATTTTAAATTTTTATAGGGGAATTTTGTTATTTAGTTTTTATTAATTCAGACTTAGGTTGCGTATCAACACTTCCCAAGTTGGGAAGGCTTCCATTGTCCCGACCAACCTAGGTCTCATCTCGTAGTTCCCGGGTTGGGTTGGCTTTCCATCGTTCTTGTAAAACTCGGTAAGTTGAAAAATAAATTATTAAATTAAAATAACTAATTAAAAATTGAAATAAATAAATTAATATATTTTCTAAAACTTTTAAAATAATAATGATAAAAGAATAATGTTAATAATAATATAAGGAAAGGGATGAAGATAAATTCAAAAAATAAAATAAGATGAGATTCTTGGTGCATGTGATGACATCTGGATATCTTTTAAAATAGGAAGGTATATCCAAAGGAGGGAATAATGGGATGTGATCCCTGAAAATCTGTGACCCTTTGTTTAAAAAATGTAATCCTCTCCTCATAAATCTCATCTCTTTCTCTCTTTAATCCCCGAGTCTCCCTCTCTGTGATCTTCTTCTCCCTCTTGGCTCCTCCCTCTCTCACACCACTACCACAGTGCCACCACCAAAACCCCCACCACCGAAAAAAATTACCATCACCATCGTCGACGTTGCCACCCATCACCGACGCAATCGCCATTGATCATCTTCTTCACTAACTCCCTGGTTCGTCTCTCTCTTGATCTCTGTTTCCTGGTATAACAGATATACGTGT
>JAUTBS010397153.1:0-10256 GCA_032361285.1 Aequorea victoria | reverse complement strand
AAAAGGATGGTATTCGACATAGGCTATCTAGATTAGCACACATTGTCCGTAATCGAGTCACGACACAATGCACATTCTCCAAGCATGTCCTATCACAAAACACATCCAATGATGCAAAGAAAACATTGTATAACAAAACATTAATCCAATCACAGAGAAAAGAATATTGTTAGAGCGATAGAAAACTTTTATAAAACATCATTCAATGCAAGAATCAATAATTTCCAAAGTTGTTATATAATCGAATGACCCACTAGAAAGCATGAAAAACTAAAACTATAACAAAAAGTACATTACAAAAAACTAGGGTTTCATCAAAACCCTAGACTAGCAACCTAGCCGCTCGTCATCGAGACCAACGAAGATGATGATCCGAATATACCCGCCATTGATCGATCTCCTCTTTCCCTCTTGAACCCTCGCAGCCTTCTGGATGTTGCTCTGCAATATTTTCCAACCCTAAAGACTGAAAATAGTGTTCTTTTTATATCCCTTCCTAAAAAGCTCGTAAAATAATCAAAATTAGAAGTATGCCTCGTCGACGAGCGTCTGGACGGAAATCTCCCGAGACTAATTCTTCATTTAATCCTCGCCTTACGTCCGGACGTTGGGAAATTACGTCTGGACGTTTTTGCCCAGTAGCAACCTTGCTTCAGAGCGTCCAGACGGACGGATTTGCGTCTGGACGAAAATGTGAAATTGTGCTTTGTCCTCTTTTCTGCACTATTTTTCGCTCTTAACACCACTTTTGCCAAATGATCCACTATAGCTAATGTTGCCCGAAAACACACTAAAGTGTACGTTGGACAACTTAAAAGTGTATTTTTAAGCTCAGATCACCCCCCCCCCCCCCCAAACTTATATTTTGCTAGTCCTTGAGCAAAATAAAAAGAAAAAAAATAAAAACACAGACACACAAAGAGAAAACAAAATAAAGTATTTTTTTGTAAACATGGTGATCAACCATTGAGTATGAATAATAAAGCTAAACACTTTTCATACAAGATTTACATAATTTAAAACGCTGCCAATTTGTACAAAAGAAATTTTTAGTGATCAATACTCAGAGTGTGTGTGTTAACCTGGCTAACATGCATGTCAACTCAATCTCAAAGTGAAAGATAAATTCAAAAATCCAATAGAACTGCGGTTTGACTCCAAAAACTCACTAGATATGCACTCAACAAGTAATCATTCAGAAACAGGTGCATTTTAAAGCTCTTAAAATGTGTATGCAATAGAGGTACTAAAAATAAATCAGTATAAACTGCATACTCATGACTCCAAGAACGCTAGACTCAATGAATACACAACGTCTCATGAAAGGAATGCTAAATGTCAAAGATTAAGAAATTGCTACAAAATACCATCGTTCATTATGTTCACAATCCAGACCATGTCATTAATTAGAATAAAAAAAGACTTTACTTTAGGCTGTAGCGTTAGGTAAGGGAAAGTGTATAAGGTGTAGGTCGGGAAAAGAAAACATGTCTTATAGAAATAGGCACATTGGATTTTCTATGAAGTAATCCCCTTCTTGACTTCACATGTTTTATTTTCTTTCTTTCTTTCAATCACAATCATCATCTTTTTCAGCTATTTTTGCCTTCTTTGATCACAAAAACATTTGTGTTCTCAACAATGATGATGAATATAGCATAAATTTATCTTTTTCACTTTTTCACCAATCTTTTCTTTTGTTTTGTTTTCTTCTTTGACTACTATTTTCTTCTCCTTTTCTTTTCTCGTTGTTTGCGACATAACACATTTATTTTGGAAAATAGAGCTTAAAGAAGAAAGTTTTAACATATAAAGGCTCAAACTGATGGACTAGGGATAATGCAAAAAAGGAAGATACAAACAGTTCAAAAATAAAGATGGCATAAGATCATTTTCTAAAAACAACATAGTTTTTCAAGTTTTCATAAATTCAGGATGGTTGTAATGCCCCGAAACTCCGGTTTGTTATGAGTCATAATTATGGTAAATAAAGTTGTTCTACTGGCAAACATTCCACACTAATTAAAATTTATCATATGGTAGTAATATTTAGTGTTCTTGCACTGCACATTTTATGCCCTGTTTTAAGTATTACAAGCCATCAAAAACTTTGAAGAAATTACAACAGGTGATTAAAAAAATACAAGTCTTCAACATCTGAATAACTAAGTGAGCCACGACTCCACATATTCCTCTTCTTGCTCCTCCGGTACCGATTCCTCCTCAAAACCTGGGATAAAACGCCATGAGCTGCGAAGCCCAAAAAGAATCTCCCAAACCCAATATTTCTAACACTTGAAATACAGGCAACAAGATATAACAGAATATGATATGCGAAAATGATATAAATCCAGAACCACGACCAGGACTCCTTTACGCCGAAAAGATCCGACTAAACACACAACAACCCAAACTCGAACACTTGAACTTTTAGCAATTTAGGCCCCTAGATAGTCGGATACGGATCCCCATAGCAGTATCATGACCCACAGTGGATTACATACCCACTTATTCATGAAAACCCTAAATATAACTGATTTGAAAGACCCACCTTGCCACACCATGAGTCGTAGTTGAGTGACCTACCCAGCTAGCTCATGAATGCCCAAGGACGACGGGGTCCAGACAGGTGAAACACCCCGTTACCACCAACCATAATGAGTCCCTGACTAAGTCTGCATTAAATCCTTAAGTTCGACGCGGTGCACCAACAAACACTAAATCATCACAAGTTTATAACATGGATAGGAAGCCACCCACTCCATCACAAAATCACGACCCGAGTCACATCCATGTGAACTCGACAACAAACACAAGGTTCAACAGTAAACGACCTAGCCGAGCTAGACACAAGGTGAACACCCCACCAAAGACCCAGTCCATGCATGAGATATGCCATAACATAAGTTGATATCGTAAACTAAAGATTTCAGTCATAAACATACAATTAAACTCATGGGTGATGCTTAAATAAAAAACAAACAAGACTTAAGGCATATAGAATATCAAACACTTAAATTTCTCAAAGCAGAGCCATTTCTAAAATCTGTCACGGTGTTTCTAAAATACTTTAAAACTATCAAATTTTAGTAAAAAATTTTGAAAATTATAAAGAGCTAAATAAAGATGCTATCTACATTGTTCATGAAGGGACCGAACACTGGTTGTATACGGAAAAATGGTCAAAAAAATTAATATAACAGAGGCTGTCGAAATAAGGACCTGTTTGGAAAAATCAATATAACTCGAAATGTACTTACTGAAATCAACTTTTGTAAAAAGGGGCAAAACTAGACTTATATATCTTTCTCTGGATATGTGGATAAACATAATGGGATTTTTTTGGAGAGAGATATAGAGGTTCAAAGTGGGCTGCTAATCTTTCTTATTTGTCACAGAATTTTCTAAATTGTCAAAGAGGTTCAAAAATACATTTTTAGACTTAAAAAAAAAAAAAATCACACATGCTTAAGACATCGTAAAGAATCTCTGGTAAAAACAAATTTTTAATTAGGTCATGTTTGGTTCACACGAAAATTATTGGAAGGGCTTTATTAATGTTCTGTCATTTTCTGTTTTACTCTTTCCTAACAAATCATCAACAACTCCTATTTCTACACAACTAAGGCATGTCCAAACATATCATAACTACATCATAAAAGAATAAGAAGGTTCATAACTAGTTCTTACATTGTTTGTTCTTCATTTGTTTTTCCGTTAGAAAGTCCATAGAACAAGGTCTGAAATAACATTCATGGTTTCAAGTCCTTGGTTCATCTTCTTTCATTTTTGTCCACAAACTTTTATCTTATAGAAGAATAGATTATAGAACATGATACTAGGGAAAGAAATAACAAGTTCTAAGAGTTTCTTACATGTTTTTGTTTTATTTAAAAGAATAAGTTTGTTTCCTAGATCCTCTTCTTTCTTCTTCTTTTCTTTTTCTCCTTCCTCCCTCTTGGTTCTGCCAAATTGGTGATGGGTAGAGAGAGAGTGAGATGTTGGGAATGAAAAAATAGGGGAAAGGCTTGAGAATGGCTTGGTATTTATAGGCTACATTTTCCAATTTTTTGTAATTAATTTAATTCATTTAATTAGTCTTCTCCTTCGCTATTTTGATGTCATCCAAGAGACAATAAGTCTTTCAAAGATGACCAATGTACCATGGCTAAATAGTTGATGGGAGGAGCGTGGTTAAATCAACCAGGATGAGGAAATGCGGAAAATAAAGCTTTAATTTTTCTTTGGCTAGTTTTCTTTCATAATTTAATTATTCTATTTATTCTTATCTTCTTAAAATATATTTAAGTGTATGATTATCTCCCACCAATAATTTAGTTAGTGTAGAAAATGAATTAATATGCCAAACAAGCCTTACCTTTGATTTAAGCAACCACCATATCAAAGACTTTCTCCTCATTTTCTATTTTAATTAAGAAAATGAAGACATATGTCACATCACACCTCCACCATGGGGAATTTCGGCCAGGGGTAGAATTGTCCTTTAAAAAATGTTTTATTTTGTTATTTTTATAATTTAGATAATTGATGAGGGTCCCATTTTAATATTTTGGTAAAAATTAGCATTTTGTGTAATTTTCGAAGCTAGTTCAGGGGAGGGGCTTAAATATAATTATTTGAACTTTAGACTTAAAATTGGATTCATTTATTAAATTTATAAATCTATGGACTTGAATTTCGATGTGGAACTTAAATCCAAATTCACATGTTTAGTTTGTGATCTAGGTGACCAAACTTAATTCTTCAAACTTTACTTAAATTTAATTATGTTCTAAGTTCAAGTTGCTACTTACTTGATTATTGTTGGTGTTGAACACTTATTTAACACTATTACGGTTTATGAAGTTTGAGTTGTAGGGTTTGAATATTTGTTAAGCCGATTAGGGTAAGATTACGCCTAGGTTGGGTTTTATAAAATAAATCGGGTTATTACAATCTACCCCCCTTAAACAAATTTTGTCCTCGAAATTTAAGGCGTTACTCCGGCTTCTTATGGCTCAAGCGTTAATGACAACATTGTCTTTACTTATGTCAAAAACTCAAATGGTCTTTAAGTCCTCAAGAACATCCCATCTAACCTATGCCTCAATCTTAAATATTTTTGTGTGAATAAGTACTTCAAATTCTCGTACTCCATAACGATCCCAATTTACTCTTCATATAATCAATGACACCAAGACTTTCGAGCAATTACTAAAGCTACTAACTCCAAATAATGTGTAACGTAGTTCTTTTCACGTGATCTTAGATGCCTCAAGCCATATGCTATTACGCTTTCAACTTACGCTGTTGTATAACTAAATAATCCTTAAAAACTTCTCAATAATTTGTGTATACTACGTCCTATTTTAGAATCATCAAAATTGAAACATTAATCCACTTCGTCTTGGATTCCCAAAGTATATCTCTTCATAAACATTTATTCTGAACAACATACTCATCTATGAACTAACAAAACCATCGATTAGTCGAGTTAGCAAAATTTTGAATAAGCTTACTATAATAACCGGCCAATCCTAAGGAGCCTCAAATTTCTTCTTGGATATAGACTTCCATGAAAACATTTTAGTTAGATTAAACAACTCCATTTTCCGACTTAACATGCCTCAAAGATTGACTTTCTTCAACTTAGAACTTATACTCGTTTGCCTATATATGTAAGAGGGGTCTTCTCTCAAGCCTTAGAGAATTTTGTTCACTCGTTACTCGTGTTCTTCCTTAAAAAATCAGTACTCCAAAATATCTTTAATAATCTCTTCAATAAATTTGTCCAAGTATGCCATAAGAATTTCCATTGATCATCCTCATAAATATCGCCTCAAACTAGTAATTATCGTATCAATTCCAAATTGTTGTTCTCGGTATAACGTTCTTACTTTACTCGCTATTAATGATAGCCGGATCGGAGGTCAACCTCAAAGTAACATCCCCAAACTCTTAGTTAGTTGAACTAGTCTTGGGTCCTAGGGGTGGTTTGTGTTCTTTTATCATAACTTCGTCGAGTGGTCTAGTTGGATGTATAGTCATAATTGTCTACCTGTCTTTTAAAATGAATAGATTCAATGTGCTCTACGATAATGTTTTTGATCTTATGAGCGTAATCCTCACTAATCTAAACATCTTAAGATAATCCCTATCTTCTGCTATCCATTCCCGCCGTCGGTTTCAGCAACCTTTGGTTTACATAGTTTATCATTGCGAAGATTCTTCGCTTAGCCTTCCCTTCACACGACTTGAGCTCACGGGCTTGATAGGTGTCGGTTGGGTATTGTCATAAACATTAGATGAAGTTCTACGACCTAAACGAGAGATTTACTATGCGATCCAAAGGTACTCTTGGCGATCCATGGTTAAAATTCTTCATAACTGAAAGGTTATCAATTTTGTGTCTAATGGTTCAGTATATAGACGAACAAGGAGGTATCGTAAAAACAATAACGCAAATATTTTGGGAAAGATCCTCGAATCTTTTTGGAGGGATTTTATGATTGAAATCAATTGACTACAATTCAAACTTCAAGAAAACATGATTGAAGGATTGGTAACCAAACTAGATATTTCGCTCTAAAGTTGCGTCGGCCAAACACGCTTCAATTCAAATCATCAAGTCTAGTCTCCAGATAATGTTTCAATAGTAATTATTTTAAAAGATTACTCCCATAAAAGAGTAAGCCATTAGGGTCTGAAGGAAAGGCTATGATCATAACAAGGATTCAAAAGGTGGTCAAAACAAATGACTAACCGGGGTAACTGATTCAAGAAGAGATGAAGTCTCAAGGTATAAGTAGAGGTCCCCTTAATATAGTTGTGTTACACGGTTCAAGAAGTAATTTTCAACGATAAGGCACATACACGGGATATCAAAGAATGAGAATAAAATATCGTATGTACCAAAATTTGATAAAGCATAAGAATACCTTCAGTTCTGAAAGGTCCCCTCTCCCCTTCTGCTTGTAAAGCAAAAACCTTTCCATTTGTTCCAGCGGTTTGTGTCATCCTTCCCGGTTTCTTGAATTGATTGCCCCATGATTCTAGAGTTCGGGTGTAGTAGGGTTCTCCTTGATTTTTCTTTTCCATTCTTTGAGCTTTCGGGCAATTCTTCCTGATATGGTCGGGTTGCTGGCACCCATAACAGACAGTCTGCAAGTTCTGTTAAAAGTTTGGATTTGGTTCTTATTGAGTTTGTGGTTGGTTGTAGAGGAGTTCTTCTTAGTTTTCTGTCTTAAGAGTTCTTGGATAGTTCGGCTTAATATGACCAGGTTGATGGCACCCATGACAGATAATTTGGCGGGGTGGTCGAGAATTCGCATTGAGTCTTTGTTGGTTTTGTTGTTGGGGTCTCCAGTATGGTTTTTGTGGACTTTCTCCATGATTCATCCTTTGGTCCTCTCCATGGATGGGTCCGCCCTTTCGTTGGTTCCAGATCTTTTGAGAGTCAACCGATTCAGCTTCGGCTGTCAGGGCTTCTTGGATAACTTGAGCATAGGTTGGAAACCGCATTAATGCATTTTTCCTCTCACCGCAGGCTCGAGACCCCATTCGACTCGTCGGGCCTCGTATTCTTCATCCGGTATTAAGATTGCCGCATGGCGTGCGAATTCTTCAAACTTACTAACATATTGAGACACGCTCATGGTTCCCTACTTCAAATCAAGAAATTTTCTCATTCTTACTTGCTTAACGGTGTCAAGAACGTACTTATCTAAAAAGAGCTTCTCGAATTGCTTCCATGTGAGGGTAGCCATATTTTGGTTTTCTTTCTCCATCGTCCACCAGAAGTCAGCTTCTTCCTCCAGCTAATAGATAGCGAGGGCGATCTTGTCTCTGCCTTTCTGTATATCCATCATTTCGAGCATCTTTTTGACTATCCGGATCCAGTTCTCAGCTACTCGAGGATCAGCCTCTCCTTTGAACACTGGAGCTCTTTGTTTTTGGAATTCGGCCAGAAGCCAGGCTCGGTCTTTCTGGGCATGAATCGGCGTTAGATTTATGGCTGCGACTAACTGTCGTAGGACTTGAGCTAACCCTTGTATATCGGTGGGCTGACTAGGCTTAGCCTCGCTATTGTGGTTCTGTCTCCCCCTTTCCGCCATTTAATCAGAATCTGATCAAAGGTTAGGGCATCGTGTAAGTAAGACGTTTTAGAAAGTAGCAAGTCTATTCTAACTTAACACATGGTTTTCTTCTACCCACATTGTTTGGAAACGGTAAATGTCTTACAAGACGAACTTAAGCAGACTTAGCTTATAAATTAAATCTTTTCTTTGTTCGTAGCTTATGTAATAGTGATAAAATATAGACTTAGAACAGAGTTTTTGCTAGACGGTCGCAAGGTTTTCCCATAAATCATGCCCAAGATTCACGAAACCTAGGCTCTGATACCAAGTTGTAACGTCCCAAAAATTCGGTTCGTTATGAGACATAAATATAGTAAATAGGGTTATTCTAATAAACAACCATTCCACACTTGTTCATTATTTAACATATGATAATATTACTTGCGTTCTTGCGCATTTCACACACTGTTTAATTTTACATGCCAACTAAAATAATTTACAGAGAATTACAAAAATAAATAAAAGTCTTCAGCCTTTGATCATTCAAGTGAGCCATGGCTCCACATACTCCTCTGCGGCCTCTTCGGTTGTAATATCTTCTTCATGACCTGGCATGAAACGCCATGAGCTGCGAAGCTCAAAAAGAATCTCCCGAACCCAGTATTTTGTAACACTTAAATTACATACAACAGAATATAACAGAATATAATCTGCGACAATGATGTAATCCTGATTCACGACCCGGACTCCTTTACGCCGAAAGGATTCGGCAGAACTCAACTACCTGAACTCGAACACTTGCCCACTTAACACACATTGCACCAATTAGCACGACCAGGTGAGGAGTATCACACACTACACCAATTAACACGACTAGGTGATGAGTATCACACACTGCACCAATTAATAGGACCAGGTGAGGAGTATCACACACTGCACCAATTAACACTATGGAGACGGGGTACGGCCAAGTGAGGAGTATCGCACACTGCACCTCGGAACCACCATACCAAGGTCACAACATGGAAAGAAAAACTACTCAGTCTATCACAATACTAAGCCCAAGTCACAACCATGTGAACTTGTCAACAACAGAACCATTATGACAAGGACCAAACGTAGCCAAGCTAGACACACGATGAACAACCCTACCCGAGACTCAAGTCATGGATGAGAGATGCCATAACATAAGTTGAGATCATATAACATTCATTCCAGCTATAAAAATGCATTTAAACTTATAGTTGATATTTAAAGAAGAAACAAACAAGGCTTAGAGTAAAAAGAACATTAAACACTTAAATTCTCAAAACAGGGGACATTCCATAATCTCCCATAGAGGTTCTAGAATACTTTAAAAATATCAAACCTTACCGCACTA
Source organism: Aequorea victoria (assembly GCA_032361285.1). Classification (NCBI taxonomy): domain Eukaryota; kingdom Metazoa; phylum Cnidaria; class Hydrozoa; order Leptothecata; family Aequoreidae; genus Aequorea; species Aequorea victoria. The sequence goes on along the minus strand of JAUTBS010397153.1, from coordinate 797 downwards.
TTCTGAACATTTACAGAGAGATTAATAAGGGTGTTATCTATATTTTTCATGAAGCGACCAAACACTGGTTGTACACGTAAGGGGTCTCAAAATTAGTACAACAGTGGCTGTTGAAATAAGGACTTGTTTGGTAGAATCAACATAACTCGAAATGTACTTTCTGAAATCAACTTCTGTAAAAAGAGGGTGAAACTAGACTCGTATATCTTTCTTTGGATATATGGATCAATGTAAGGGGATGCTTTTGGGAAGAGTTATAGAGGTTCAAAGGGCTGTTAATCTGCCTTACTTGTCATAGAATTTTATAAATTGTCAAAGGGGTTCAAAAATATATGTTTAGGCTTAACGAGAAATCACACATGTTTAAGACACCTTAAAGAAGCTCTGGTAAAAACATCTTTTTAATTAGGTCAAGTTTGGTTCACACGAGAATTGTTTGAAAGGGTTAAGTAACATTCTGTCCTTCTCTGTTTTACTCCTTCTTAACAAATCATCAACAACTCCTATTTTTACCCAACTAAGGCATGTCCAAACATAACATAACAACATCATACGATCATAAGAAAGTTCATAACTAGCTTCTACATTATTTGTTTATCATTTGTGGTTCTTTTAAAAAGTACATAGAACAAGAGTTTATTTCTTCTTTCTTCGTTCCATTGCCTATGTTCATCTTTGATTATTTTTGTCCACCATTTTTATCTTGTAGAAGAATGAATATAAGAATGTGTTATTAGGGAGATAAATGAAAGGTTCTAAGAATTTCTTACATGTTGTTTTTGATTTAGAAGGATATG
>JAUTBS010397042.1:0-10257 GCA_032361285.1 Aequorea victoria | reverse complement strand
ATACTCAATTAGGTAACATCCAATTCACCTAATTTGGTGTAATTTTTAAATTGAAGCCAACTCAACCCATTAACTATAATAACAAGAAAAGAAAATTAAAAAAACTTTTTGTGTAGGGCAAATTCCGTCGCAAAAACTAAAATTCCGTCACAAATAATATTTGCGTCGCCAAATAAGGGTAGTTATTGCAGGGTCGAAAATAGTTATTGTGACGGAACTTTCAGTCGCAAAAACATTGCGTTGGTAAAACCATTTCTGCGACGGTAAAAAAATGTCGCAAAAAAATATTAAAATTGTACTATCTGCATCGGGAAGGCTTGCCCTTGCAAAAGATACTAATTATGTCAGCAACTCTACCATCTCAAAAAGCACCATTTGCGTCGGTTATTCTGACGTCTCAAATACTCTTTCAATATTTAAAAAAACAAAAAGTTATTTGCGACGATATTTTAAACATCCAATAATTCAAATTCAAAAATCTCAATCATCTATTAATTTAGATGCAAAACATTCAAACATTATTCACATTTAAAATAACATGTTTATATCAAGAATAGAATATGTTTAGTCCATACAAATCAAAATAAATCTCAAACTACAGTTTAACAAAAAGTACACCACAAAATAAATTATCGTGAGCCTTGTCAATCAAACTGTAGCGTTGTTATTATCAATCCCCTGTGAAAATAATAGAAAATGAGATATATCAAATATGTAAAGGTATGTGTTGGTACCTGAATCTGGACGGTTGATGAATACTTCGATTTGGTTTTCCTTTTGCTGGCGTAATCTTCTTGATCCACTGCTCTGCTTGTATAGTCCTGAAAATGATGAACAACTAGACACCGGTGGGGTGCCAGCCCAATAGGCTCCGATGCCTAAGTCAGTATGATGGGCAATCACAAATAGGAGAAGAAAGGCTAGGAGTGTTAGGTCGTGGAGAAAAATGGCGTACCTTTTAGGGTTAGGACCCTCCTCATATATATGCTCGTTGATGGTAGGAGGAGATGGGGGAGAATCCCTGATCATACGTCTGTATAGCGAGATTCTCGGGATCTTTGGTGATCTCCTGGCTAATTTCACGGAGTTACCGTTTCGGTATTCGGGAGATATTCTCCTCGGTCGGTCGGTACTGCTGGTCAGGCGCGCCCGACTGAGTAGAATATTCTTGCTCAGCTCCTATCATTATTGCGTGATGGATCTTTTGGACATGAATTTCTTCCCTGCCTCCATTCTCTGATTCTCCCATGTCCGAGCTTTTTTTTCCTTCAGTCTGGTTAGCCGACCGACCAGCTAAAATCCTCATCAATTACTTTTTGATATTACTGCATATATCCTGCAATGATTATGTTGATGTATCAAACTAGTTTATACCCATATTTTGAACTGTATTTTATTATACATGATTCTATTCACCAGCTTTGCTGATGTTGTAAAATTAAACATTTCAAGAATCAAGGAAGGAGCTAGATGATGAATTCAACTGCTTTAAGGGATCCAAGAATAAAGACCTCTAGGACATACATTTATGCATTCATATCTTGCTTCTGCATTCAAATAATTTAAATAATTGATAACGAGTGTTGTTATACATTTAAGAGATAGTGGGTTGTTCGTCCCACATGTATAATTATGAATTTTAATTGTGTAAATCACTGCATGATTGTATTATCTAGCATATTGTTAACTAAAAATAGTTTAAGGCTTACTTGATTCGTTGGGATAAGGCTCATGATCCATGGTCAGTCACCTCTCCCAAATTGGGGTGTGACAGTCAAGGACGCATTCAAGGCAATTAAAAATTTTCGACTAATTGAATCTTTTAAATTATTTTCTCAAACACCTAGCAATTCGAACTCAGAAAATTTTAAAATCTTAGAAATCTTCAATTCTTCAAGCTTTAGAATCATCCCACCCGACGATCCCGCGACACTAAATTTGGGATTGACAGTTTGATTGGCACGGTACTCGGCGACAAATTCAAAAACAAGAAAAGTAAGGGTGATCGACGAATCATACAGAAAAATTTTCAGATTTCGCGTTTGAAGGTATTTTTCTTGTCTTCTCTCTTTCAAAGTTCATATACATGATCCATGTAATAAGGCGACTACATAGGTATCGTTCTGTAAATCTTTCGTATTTTTTCAAATATGTAGTTTTTACTTAAATATGAAAAATGATTGATTATCGAACGTCATTTAGTCTCCTTACCATGTGGTTGTCATTTCTTTGTTTTGCATTTATCATTTTCTTTTTCGTTTTTTATTTTGTTCGTATGGGTTGAACGTGAATATTTTAGAACTTTAGAAATACTTTAGTAAATCGTTGCCTCTCGTTATTGTATTTAATTTTTTTTTTAATTTTTGAGTTATATAAATAATAGGTTAGTTGCGAGTAACAATTCATTAGGTATTATTACGGATTCAAAACATTCATGTTTTTTTTATTTGTCATATCCTCGTTCTATAATTGTGAGTGGTTGGTTTGTTATAAAATTCTTGTATTTAATCTGCTTTAAATGGCGAGACGATGATAATTTTTGTGAATGTGCGCCCGGACTTGAAAATCTTTAAAATCATAATTTTGTCACCAAAAGAGGAGAATTACTCACATTTAATGATTTTTATGGAAAATTAAATTATTTTGTCAATAAGAATAAAATAAAATACTTTTTTAAGAAAAAAGATTAATCATTCATTTTTTAAAAATAATGAAAAATATTGAAAGGATGGATAAGTTTTTGATCGATTCCAAGTTTTTAGAAGTTCGTTTACAACTAAATCACTTTTTCTAAGATTTTTTGTTCAAACACGTTATTCTTTTGCTAAAGATAATTAAAAAAACTAAAATGAAGGAGGGACCATATCCTTCCCAAAATTTTAGGAATTTTTCCAAATTCATTTTTTTCTTCGTCTTATTCAATTTTAATATTTTTCTCATTTTTTTATTAAAATCCCCTAGAGGGAACTCCCGTGGTTCTACTCAAGCCTTAGGGTATTTTTTGATAAAAATAATCAGAAAGTGAAATGTTAGGTTGTCCCTCTCGCAGATAAGATATCATCGCTATAGGATGTATTATTCACCAATTAGGGTAAGGATATCCCTATCTAAGGATAAGATATTCCTTTTATAATTTTGAATTATCTAATATCCGCCATTCTTATTTTATTATAACTGACATTCATGTATTTGTTCTCAATTAGACTTAATTATAAACTAATGATTGATGAGTAGAGACTAGCGTAATTGGCAGGTGAGGTGGGTGCCTAATCTCTTTTCACTTCGTACTTTAACTCCCGAGCCAAATTCTTTGGTAATGAAAGGGATATGCCTTATCTATAATGAATTTATTTTGAGAAAACGATTCTTCAATCTTAAAATCAAGTGACGACTCCTGTTCCAAAAGAACCTGTGATTTTTTATCTCTAGTTATGTAGAGAAATTAAAAAATAGTCAATTGGATTCAATGCGAGATTTTTCAAAATAATATTAATCCATTAACTCGTTGGTTTCGAAACAAAAAAAACTAGTTGATCATTAATTCATGGGTCAAGTGGGTATACATCGAGTTCAAGAAACTTGACGAGCGCTAGCCCACATGAACCGTATGCTCATGTCTCGATTTTAATGAAGGAAAAAGAAGATGGGCCTCCAGGCTTCTGTTAGAGAATCTTTTTTTGGCTCACTCACAATGGTGACTCCACTGGGGACCACAAAGGTGCTAAACTCCAAAGCAATCATTTGTTTATCTTTAAGCCCGTACTTTGAATATTTTTCTATTTATTTTTATCTTTGGAGTTTAGCCCTTTTGTTGTCCAAAGATATCTTTAGGTATCTTTTAATAACAAATGATTACTTTTAATAACTTTAGGTATCTTCTTTCCTACGATCCTTAAAACCTCCTCGGAGCAACTTCTTGGACCTAAGCCACCTTCTCCAGCATCGTACCCTTTGGGTATATGAAAAGGGAGTCAGAGTTGTATCGATCAAATCTGTCACCGTTCACATATGGCCTGTTGTGAGGAACCCCTCCTTCGAAAAACTCACCGCCCTCGTTTTTTTATGATTTTAAAACATGCTCTCAGTTTTTAAAAGAAAAAGCAGTTAGTTTTTATATTTTGAAAAGAGAGCCTCCCCCAAATGCGTATGTGTTAAAGGCCGCACAATTAGAGTCGCCACTTAGATTCTGGGAAACTAAAAAACCAAAACTTTCAAAAAACTAGTCCATCCTTACCAGAGATAATGGTTCGGGATCTAGGGTACGAAAGAAAAAGGTGTTAGGCACCCCTCTCGTCCGATCCGAATATCGGCCTTTACTTAACCATTTGTTTTAGTTCTTTTCTTAATGTTATTAAAAGTAACACATACAGAAAGAGGATTGAAGAGAGAATATTAAAATTCAAACAAGAAAATAAAACCTAACCTAAAATTAAGATTTTCTATGCATTCTTACACTTAAAGGCATGTCAAGTGGGAGATGGCAGCATATCAGTGCAGGAAATACATATAAACATAAAAATGCAGAAAAGACTACTGGAAGCCACTGGTTGCACGCAGATGTGGTGCACGCCACCTCACAACCTGGCGCGCGCCATATGGACATGGCATGCGCCACTTTTGGGCTATCTGGAAGTGGCGCACGTCACTATAGAAGAATGAGCTTGACGTTGAGATGCCCAAAAGAGACTATTGTTTTGAGAAAACAGTGTGCTTTTGTGTGCAATTGTGTTTTTATACAAGAAAGAAAGCAAAAAGATGGCAATTCATGTAAGGTTTTCGATAAATAGTCTGAATCCTATATTTCATGCATTTCTAAAGCTAAGAAGAAAGAAAAACATGATTTTCTAAGAATGCAAAAAGATGCTTAAATAGAAAATAAAAAAATAGATCCGGAGAGAACGAGGACAACGGCCTCTTTCTCCCCTTTTACCGAATAGAAAGAAGTTCTAAGAGTTTTGAAGATAGATAAAAAAAGAAGAAGAAAAGGGGGATTTACCGTATATCCTGGAAGAAGAGTGAAGTTTCAAGTAGTTTTGAAACTTTTTCCTCAAATACGGCGCGTCCTTGGGAGGTCTTTCTTGTGGTCTTTGAGTCTTCAGAGCCTTTCCAATGCAAAGAATTTTTAAGGTAGTAAGTCTTGGTTTCAAGTGAAGTTTCGAGAATTAGCTTAGTTTAAGGTTGTTAATTTGGCAGGGGTTTGGTTTGTGAAATTCTGGGATCCTCAAATAGGGAGGGGAAGGCCTCCTATTTATAGAGAATGAGAGAGCAAGCTATTTTGGGCCCGAAGCTTCCTCTCAAAGTGGCACACGCCAAGTGAAGGTGGCGTGGCGCTAGGTGGAAGTGGCGCGCGCCAGGGGCAAAAGGTGGCTTAAGGTTTGAAATAGGGTGGCTAGGGTACGGAAAAAGGTAGTGGCGTGGCTCCAGGTTGAAGGGAAGTGCCTCAAGTTTTGAAATGGCGTGGGATTTTTGGGAGGGATGTGGCGTACGCCACTTAGAGGTGGAGCAACGCTAGGTTGAGCTGTACCAAGGGGTGTTTTTGGTATTTTGGATGTTTTAAGGTGTTTCGGGGTATTTTGGGGTGCATTGGGGTATTCCTCGGACTCTAGAACCTGCACGAAGCCTCCTTTGAAGCGGCTTATGTATGCATTCATCATCGAAAGCTTATAGAATTAGCCTATGTGCGGTTTAGTCAAAATTATGGTGTCTATAGTTGTCCCTCTTTTACAGAACTCTCACCACAACGCGTGGGTGGGTGAATGTCAAAGTACCATAGATAGTCCCTTTTGATTAAACTGTTCATCAGGTGAAGAAAAACAAGAAAACAAAAACGTGCAAAGTGAAATGGTCGTGCTTGAATTTGCATCAAACTGCCTACGTACCCTATTTGAAAGGATCAGACCAGCGTAGTTCGTGAGATAAAATAGATAATGCAGAGATAACAAAGGTTAAAGACCTAGTGGTTACTCCACAAAGCTACATAAAAAGAGACATGTTTAAGGTTGCGGGGGACCGAAAAGAAGCAAACAAACCAGTTTAACGTCATGAAGGATTGCTTATATAGTTTAAGGTTATGTAAGACCGAGTTAGAGAAGCATTTTAACATTTTTCTAGGGATTTTGAATTAATTCAGACTTAGATTACGTATCAATGCTTTTTGAGTTGGGTAGGCTTTCGATCGTCCTAACCGACTTGGGTTATGTTGCACGCTTTCTAAGAAGGATTTAATGATCGTTATCCCTAGGAAAACATTTTTACGTTTTTCTAGAGAAATTTTCTATTTGGTTTTGATTAATTCAAACTTGAGTTGCGTATCAACGCTTTCTGAGTTAGGTAGGCTTTCGATTATCTCGATCAACTTAGGTTACGTCTCACACTTCTTGGGATGGGTAGGCTTTCGATCGTTCTGACCATCTTAGGTTGTGTTGCACACTTCTTGAGAGAAAATTAATAATCTTTGTCCCTAGATTAATGTTTTTAAATTTTTTTAGGGAAATCTTTTTATTTTGTTTTGACTAATTCGAACATGGGTTGTGTATCAACGCTTCCTGAGCGGGCTAGGCTTTCGATCGTCCTGACCAACTTAGGTTGTATTTTAACACTTTTCAAGAGAAAATTAATGCTCTTTTGCCCTTAGATTAACGTTTTCATGATTTTTTTAGGGGAATTTTTTTATTTTATTTTGATTAGTTCAAACTTGGGTTAGGTATCAACGCTTTTCGAGCTGGCTAGACTTTTGATTGTCTAGACCAACTTAGGTTGTATTGTACACTTCCCGAGAGAAAATTATTGTTCTTTTGTCCCTAGATTAACGTTTTCACATTTTTCTAGGAGAATTTTTTATTTTGTTTCGATTAGTTCAAACTTGGGTTACATATCAATTCTTCCCGAACTCGCTAGGCTTTCGATCGTCCCGACCAACTAAAGTTGTATTATACGCTTTTCGAGAGGAAATTAATGTAAAACCCGATAAAATTTAAAATATTTATAAAACAAATTATTAATTCAATAACTCAATTAATAAATTAACAAATAAATAAATTAAATAAAAACTTAATTAACTAATGTAGAAAGGAAAATTTAAATGATAAGTTAATGAAACTTTAATTGGAAAAATAATGTATCTTGATAATGCCTAAATTATTTAATGAATTAAATGAGGAATAAATAATAAGAAATAAAGAAAAGAAATAGGAAATCAGTTGGGCGCCAGCTGTGTATTCCCTATCTACTGAGACATTGACAATGAATGAGTCAACTGTTGCCTTTATTCGTGGAGGTTGTTTAGAAAGGTGAGGAAATTGAGGAGGAAAACCTGGGAGGATCCCTGATCTTGTGGATCCTCTCCCATTTCAAAGGGGATTCAATACCCCTTTACGTTCATACTCTCTCAATCTCATAATCCTCTCCCTGCCCTCTATCTCTCACGATCTCTCTCTTCCTCTCCTTTTCACATGCCCACTGCCACCACCGAAATCATCTCTGTACTGCCGCCACCTATCATCACCATCATTGATCACTAAGATCATCATCATCATCCTCATCTGAATTTTCTTCACCATTCGGTGATTCGGGTAAGTTTGATTCCCTGTTCTTTCGGTTAAGTTACAGTGAAATCAATATATATAGTTATATCATTATAAGACTAGATTACAGATGGGTTTAGATCACCAAGCATGCAGATAAATAAGACTGTATGATACTAAATCATTAGAACCATAGATCGAGGCTTTGAAATCAAGAGATCCACACATATATATATATATATAACAATAGATATATATATATATATAGTTTATACAATAGGTATATATGATTGTTGGAACAACCAGAAAATAAACACACAAAATTATGATGTAATCCACTAATATGATATGTTTAAATCATCCTAAAACATGATAAAATATCATAAATAATGATTAAAGTGAAGAAACAAAAAAGAAAACACAAGAAAACCCAAGCTTCAGCAACCTTCCATGGCTGCCGTGAGCAGTTGGGTCGACTCACGCCTCGGCTGAGTCGACTCAAGCGACGTGGGTGGAAGACACCGTGCTTTGGTGTCGACTCATGGCCTCCATGAGTCGACTCATGGGTCTGTCTTGCCTAGAGTCGACACAAGACCCCTTTGGATCGACTCATGAGACCATATCGAAGACAACTGGACCCTTGGGTCGACTCAAACCATGATTGGGTCGACCCATTGCCTCTGTTTTGCCCTACGAGTTGACTCATAGCCTCTGTGTGTCGACTCACAGAGCACTTGTATGCCTAAGGGTCGACATTAGCGCCCTTGGTATCGATCCCTTGACACCTGAGACCCCTTGGGTCGACTCACAGACCCCATGAGTCGACCCACAATCCTTGTTATGCTTTGACAGACCACGTTGGGTCGACCCACAGCCTCTGTGTGTCAACTCATGACCAACCTGAGGGGTTTGGGTCGACACACAGCCCTGTGGTGTCGACTCATCCTTCCCTTTAGACCTGTTTGGGTTGACACAAGGGCCAATTGTGCCGACTCATTGTCGGAACAATTTAAATAAAATTTCTAAAATTAATTCTAATGCTTAGGCTCTGTTTGGACATCAGTTTAAAAGATAATTTGAATTAATTAAAGATTAATTCAACACCAGAAACACACATAGAAATTATTAAATGGGTTAAGGGACCGTTTGGTAGTTTTATGTAGTTCTTTAGCCTCGTTTAATGTTTTGAATATTGGTATCGTATCAGGTTGAGATTATTTGCATTATCATTGCCTAGAGTTTAGCTTGGATTTGAGGTGAGTGGATTCTTGCTACATATCTTCCAAAATCAATCCCCTTATTCCCCAAAAATTGTTACACTTGCTTTAAATGTTTTCAATTAAGCTTTTATATATAAACTCTTTAAATAAATGTTTTTACTTACGTTTTCATATATAAAACTCTTTACATGAATGTTTTTAGGAAAAATATAAATGTTTTAATGCGTTAAAACAAAATGTATGATGTACTCTATTACAAACCATGGCATAAATGATTTAAAAGATAATGAAAAGAAATTGATTCTTATTTATATATATGGTGTGACCATGAGATAGGATTCTTGGGATATGAATAAATTTCAAGGGATAGCTATCTACGGAGATAACTTTGGCCAACTAGGGAACATAACCAGTTTGAATCTTGCGTTGACCATAGTTGACTCAACGGTTAAGGGACAGCCCGGGTGTATCCGGTGATCTTAATTGGAATCGTTTAGGGAACAAACCCATGCACTAACCTGGGTGACTCTATTTTTGATATTGGATCCAATGGCCAAGAGGCCCTGAGTTATGATGTGCCATTTGATACTTGTATTCACAGGCCGTTCCTCTTGCTTGATATATTGATTATTCTCACTCTTGTATGATCATGTCACATTTACCATGTTATTATGACACTGATGTGATTGAGGACACCTCTGATGTCCATCTTTATGATTTAAAAGGAAAAGTAATGAATTTTCAAAAAGGAAAAGATATGAAATGAAATGAAAGGAAGATGAAATGAAATGAATTGATGGGTTACTTCTGTACCCTTTTTAATATTATTGTATGTACAATGCCATGTTATGATTATCTATACAAATTATTTGTATCCCATGTTTTAGAACTTATTATACTATGCATGATTCCATTCAGCAGTTTATACTGATATAGCTTCATAATATTTTCAGGTAGCCTGTAAGATGAGATCGAGATGGTGGACTGATGCGGGGATTCAAGCCATTGACCTCTAGGACATTTATCATTTTTTTCTGCATATTATTTAGTACATTTTGTCATGGATATTATGACATCATTGTGATGAGACATTGGGCTGTTTGACCTATTTATGTCAAGTTTGAATAAAATTAATTAATGCATGGAGATTATTACTATTTTAGCATATAGTTAGCCAATCTTTGATTAAGGCTTACTTGGTTCTTTGGGCCAAAGGTGTGGCGCCTCACTTTCCACGACTAATTCATTAAGCACTAAACATCGAATGAAGATGTAAGATTACTTTAATTGGTTGATAAGGGATTCTAGCCCTAGAATTTAAACTCTCTAAACCCTGAAGAAAATAACTGGTCAAGGTTAGGAAGGAAAAACTTAAGAAAGTTTAAGGTACAGTTTGAAGAACAATGTTATTGTTCTTGGTTCACAACCGAAACATAGGATTTTGGGGTAAAGTCCAACATAGAAATTCAAGCCCATGGACTTATAAATTTAATGAATGGATTAAATTTTAATTC
>JAUTBS010396931.1:0-10260 GCA_032361285.1 Aequorea victoria | reverse complement strand
GTGTAAACATTTATCTAGTGACCAAAAATGGAAAAATTTCGTCTTAGGAAGCTTGAAACACGACCTAAGTCAGATCTCAAACAAGAAAATTCAATAAACCTAGAAAAACATGTAAACGTTTATCTAGTGACCTGAAAATAGAAACATTTTCTCTTAGGAAACATTAAGATACAACCTAACCCTGCCAAAAATAGGAAGTTCAATAAATCTAGAAAAGTGTGAAAATACTTACCTAATGAACAAAATAAAAAATTCTCCTAGAAAAATGTGAAAATAATTATCTAGGGACAAAGAGTATTAATTCCCTCTCGGAAAGTGTTGAAATACAACCTAAGTTGATCGGGATGATCGAAAGCCTAGCCAACTCAGAGAGCATTGATACGCGATCCAAGTTTTGAATTAATCAAAACAAAATAAAAAAACTTCCCTACAAAAATGTGAAAACGTTTATCTGGGGACAAAGATTATTAATTCCCTCTCGGGAAGTCTTGAAATACAACTTAAGTTGGTCGGGACGATCGAAGGTCTAGCCAACTCGGGAAGCGTTGATATGTGACCCAAGTTTTGAATTAATAAAAAAAAATACAAAATTTTGCTAAAAAAATGTAAAAATATTTATCTAGGGACAAAGAGTATTAATTCTCTCTCGGGAAGTGTTGAAATACAACCTATGTTGGTCGGGATGATCGAAAGCCTAACCAACTCGGGAAGCGTTGATATGCGACCTAAGTTTTGAATTAATCAAAATAAAATAAAAAATTCTCCTAAAAAGCGTAAAAACGTTAATCTAGGGACAAAAGAGTATTAATTCCCTCTCGGGAAGTGTTGAAATAAAACCTAAGTTGGTCGGGACGATCGAAAGCCTAGCCAACTCGGGAAGCGTTGATATGCAACCTGAGTTCGAATTAATCAAAACAAAGTAAAAAATTCCCTTAGAAAAGCGTGAAAATGTTAATCTAGGGACAAAAGTGTATTAATTCCCTTTCGGGAAGTGTTGAAGTACAACATAAGTTGGTCGGGACGATCGAAAGCCTAGCTAACTCGGGAAACATTGATACGCAACCCGAGTTTTGAATTAATTGAAAAAAAATAAAAAACTACCTTAGAAAAACATGAAAACGTTAATTTAGGGACAAAAGAGTATTAATTCCCTCTCTTGAAGTGTTAAAATATAACTTAAGTTGGTCGGGACGATCGAAAGCCTAGCCAACTCGGGAAGCGTTGATACGCAATCCAAGTTTTGAATTAATCGAAGAAAAATAAAAAATTCTGCTAGAAAAGCATGAAAATATTAATCTAGGACAAAAGAGTATTAATTCCCTCTCGAAAAGTGGTGAAATACAATCTAGGTTAGTCGGGACGATCGAAATTCTAGCCAACTCGAAAAGCGTTGATACGCAACCCAAGTTCTAAATTAATCAAAATAAAAGAAAAAATTCTCCTAGAAAAGCATGAAAATGTTAATCTAGGGACAAAATATCATTAATTTCCTCTCGGGCAGTGTGCATAACAACCTACGATGGTCGGGATGATTGAAAACCTACCCATCCCAGGAAGTGCGAGACGTAACCTAAGTTGGTCGGGACGATCGAAAGCCTACCCAAATCAGGAAGCATTGATACGCAACCGAAGTTTGAATCAATCAAAACAAAATAAAAAAATTCCTCTAGAGAAGCGTAAAAACATTTGTTTTGGGACAAAGATCATTAAATCCCTCTTAGAAAGCGTACAACATAACCCAAGTTGGTCGGGACGATCGAAAGATGTTTGCCTAAACTCGGTCTTACAACAAAATCAAAGCGTACAACATAACCCAAGCGTACAACAAAATCCCTAGAAAAACATGAAGATGTTTGTCTAAACTCGGTCTTACATGACCTTAAACTGAATAAGCAGTCCTTCATGACAATAAACTGGTTTATTGGTTTCTTTTGAGTCCCCCGCGACCTTAAACATGTCTTCTCTTGCATAGCTTTGTGGAGTAACCACTAGGTCTTTAGCATTTATTATCTCTGTATTGTCTATTTTGTCTCCACGAACTACGCTGGTCTGATCCTTTCAAATAGGGTATGTAGGCAATTTGATGCAAATTCAAGCATTACCATTTTTCTTTGCACGTTTTTGTTTTCTTATTTTTCTTGGCCTGATGAACGGTTTAATCAAAAGGGACTGTCTATGGTACTTTGACATTCACTTACCTACGTGTTGCGGCGAGTGTTCTGTCAAACAGGAACAACTATAGACACCCCAATTTTGACTAAACTAAACATGGCTGGCTTGAGCTGGTTCCTCAAACTTCTCGATGATGAATACATACATCAGCCGCGTCAAAAGATACTTCCGTACGAGTCCAAGAGTCCAAAGCATACTCTAATGTATCCCAAAACACACGAAAACACCCTAAAAACACCTAAAGAACCAAAAACATACCTCAAGCCACATCCCTCCTCCATGATATGGCGCCAAGCCACTTCCCTCCTCCATGACATGACACCACGCCACTTCCCTCAAGCTAACATTGAAACGCCCCAAAAATCAAATTCGTTATAAGACATAAATATAGTAATTATGGTTATTCTAATAACAAACATTCCACACGATTTAATATTTAACATATGATAGTAATATTTTTGCATTCTTGCACATAGCACGCCCTGTTTTAACATTACATGGCAACAAAATTTTAAAGGAAATTACAAAAGTTCAAGTCTTCAATTCTAGATGAATCATGTGAGCCACGACTCGACATATTTCTCATATTGCTCCTCGATCGCTGGCTCCTCTTCAATTTATGGTGTGAAAGAATCTCCCGAACCCAACATTTATAACACTTAATACATACAACAGGATATAATAAAACATGTTATGCAAAAATACTGTAAACTCTTGATTCACGACCAGGACTCATTTACACCAAAAGGATCCGACAAAACACAACTACCCTAAACTTGAACTCGTAGCAATTTAGGCCCCCAGACAGTCTGATACAATTCCCCATTTGCAGATTATGAGATGCAGCGAGCTAAATGCTTCAACTGGCTCATAAGGCCCCCGGCTAGAACCAATCTGAAAAACCCATCTTGTCAGACCATGAGCCGTAGTCGAGTGACATACTCAATTAGCTCATGAATGCGCCAAGGGCGGCGGGGTACATCCAAGTGCATCACACCTCAGAACCACCAAACCTCTGAGTTCCTGACCAATTCTGCGTTAAATTCATAAGTTTGACACGGTGCACCACTATACACTGTTTCCATCAAATGGTTATAAAATGGAAGGGAAAACCACCCTCTCCATCACCAGATCAAAACCCAAGTCGCAACCATGTGAGCTTGTCAACAACAATCACAATGTCCAACAAGAATCAATCCTAGCCAAGCTAGACACAAGGTGAGTACCCCACCCAAGACTCAGGCCATGCATGAGAGATGCCATAACATAAGTTGAGATCATATAACATTCATTCCATCCATAAACATACATTCACTCCCATGGATGATGTTTAAACAGGAAACAAACAAGACTTAGGATTAAAGGATCCTTAAACACTTTGTTTTTCAGAACAGAGTAACATTCCAGAATCTGCGACAGAGACCTTAAAATACTTTAAAAATATCCAAATTACTGGAAAATTATGAAAATGTACATAGATCTGGATTACGGTGTTATCTACATTTTGCATGAAGGAACCGAGAGCTGGTTGTGAACAGAAAAAGGTCCAACAATTACTACAACAAAATCTGTCGGCAGAGGGGTCTGTTTGGAAACATCAACATATCTCGAAATCTCCTTAATGAAATTAACTTCTGTAAAATGAGGTTGAAACTAGACTCATATATCTTTCTCTAGATATGTGGAGCATCATAAGGGGAGTTTTATAGAACAAGATACAAGGGTTCAAAGTGGACTCTATTTCTGACTCTGTGTCACAGAAATTTAAAAATTAGCAAAGGGGTTTAAAAATACATTTTTAGTTCTAACCAAATATCAAACACACTCAAGACACCCTAAAGAACCTCGGTTATAAATAGATTTTTATTTAGAGTTCATTTGATTCCCACGAAAATTCAAGAATTGGCCTAAAAACTACTCTGTTTTGGCCCTTTCTTCGCAAACTCAAACATCCAACAATCATTCTTATTTTAACTCATCAAAAGCATGTCCAAGCATAACATAACATCATAATGCATCCAATACAAAGTTATTAATCATTTCATAGATTATTTGTTATTCATTTTTGGTTTATTTCAAACTTTCCTAGAACATAGGTTTTACTTCTTTCTTGGTTTCATGAACTATCTTAATCTTCCT
The DNA here is from genome assembly GCA_032361285.1 of Aequorea victoria. Classification (NCBI taxonomy): domain Eukaryota; kingdom Metazoa; phylum Cnidaria; class Hydrozoa; order Leptothecata; family Aequoreidae; genus Aequorea; species Aequorea victoria. The sequence continues at coordinate 5,949 of JAUTBS010396931.1, read as the reverse complement.
TCATTTTTATCCATCATCTTTTATCTTAGAGAGGTATGAAGATAAAAAGATGATATTAGTGAGAGGAATGAAAGGTTTAAGAAGGTTCTTACTTGGTTTTTCTTGGTTTGAAAGTATGGACTAGCTTTAATGTTATCCTCATTTTTTTTCTTTTTCTTTTTCTTCTTCTTTTTCTATTTCTTTCCTTCCCTTCTCCCTTTTTTGGTCTGGCCGAATGGTGTAGGAGGTAGAGAATGAGTGGAGAGGTGAGAAATAAAATGGAGAAAAGGCTTGGGAAAGGGTGGGTATTTATAGGCACATGGGGTAGCAATTTATTCAAGACTTTGAAATTAATTTAATTCATTAATTAGTCAATTTCATTCCCCTATTTGGATGACTTCATTAGGCCATAAAATATTCCGAATGAGGACACAAGGACATGACAAATAGTTGATGGGAAGATGTTTGGTTATTTCAAGCATGATGAGAAAATGGGGTTCTTAGGTAGACTTTAATTTTCTTTGGGTAGTTTTCTTCCATAATTTAGTTATTCTATGTATTTTTATCCTCTTGAGGTATATTTATGTGTATAATTATCTCCCACAATTAATTTATTAGCATAGAATAAAAATTGGAGACTTAATTTAGGCTTACTTCTCAAATAAGTAAACCATCACATCAATAATTTCTCCTTATTTCCTATTTTTCTAATTTCCTAATTAAGTAACATCAACCCACCCTTCATGGGGCTACAGGTGAAGGGACCTGTTTGGCATTCAATTTATTTGTTATTTTTTTTATTTTCATAATTTATAAATTAATGTGGGCCCCTTTTTGGTCTTTAATTAAAAATTGGGCTTTTTATGTCATTTTTCAAAACTAGTTCATGAAATGGGCTTTGAATTAATTATTTGGGATCTACAATTAAAATTGGGTCCATTGATTTAATTTATGAGTCCATGGACTTGAATTTCCATGTTGGACTTTAATCCAAAATCACATGTTTGGATGGTGATCTAGAAGACTAAACATTATACTTCTAACTTAACTTTAAATTCTTTAGGTTCTAAGTTCACAACCATATCTACTGAATCATTTTTTAGTGTTGAACCTTTTAATTAGCACTATTAGGGTTTATGAGAATTTAATTTCTAGTTTTTGAACATTTTGTAAACTAATTAGGGTAAAATTACGACTAGGTTAAATTGTACAAAAATGCGGGTCTTCACAACCTACCCCCTTAAACAGATTTTGTCCCCAAAATTAATTTAAAAATTACCTCCATTCTCAAAAAGTTGAAGGTGGTTGGGGCGCATAGATTCTTCTCGTTCCCATGTTGATTCTTTGATTTCTCTATGTCGCCATAGAACTCGTACTAACTGAATAGTTTTTCCTCGCAACACCTTTTCTTTACGATCCATGATCTTGATTGGTCGCTCCTCGAAAGTTGCATCATTGTCTAGTCTGAGTTCTTCCCAATTTAGCACGTGAGTTGGATCTGCCATGTACTTTTGTAGCATGGAGACATGAAATACGTTATGCATTCCCAATAACTGAGGTGGCAAGGCTAGCCGGTAAGCAACTTCCCCAATCTTCTGTAAGATCTCAAATGGTCTGGTGTATCTTGGTGCTAGTTTTCCTTTCTTCCCACAGCGTACGATTCCTCGTCGAGGGTGAATCTTTAAGAAAATGTTATAGCCAACGCAAAAACTTTAGGGTTAATTTTTCCGGTCCGTGTAACTCTTCTGTTGGCTTTGTGCAGTTACGAGACATTTCTGAATGAGCTGGATCTTATCTATAGTTTCCTGAATGATTTCTGGTCCCAAAATGCTACTATCTCCTACTTCTGCCCAACATAGAGGTGATCGACAAGGTCTTCCGTATAGGGCTTCGTAAGGAGCCATGCCGATACTAGCTTGAAAGCTATTGTTGTAGGTGAATTCCACTAGTGGAAGATGTGTTTCCCAGCTCCCTTTTAAATTCATTGCGTAGGCCCGCAACATGTCTTCTAAGGTTTGGATCGTTCGCTCAGACTGACCGTCCGTTTGGGGATGAAATGTTGTGCTAAAACATAAGTCCGTTCCCAAGGCCTTCTGTAAACTCCCCAAAAAATTTGAAGTGAAACGTGGATCACGATCAGAGATAATGGACGTAGGCGTTCCATGTAGTCAGACTATCTCTCGAATGTATAGTTTGCTTAAAGATTCCAGGGTATTCGTGACTCCTACTGGTAGGAAGTGTGCCAATTTAGTCAGACAATTGACAATTTCCCAGATGGCATCGTGTTCTTGGGGGTATCGCTGTAGTCCGGTGATGATGTCAATTATGATGTGATCCCACTTCCATTTTGGTATAAGTAAGGGTTGCAGCCTTCCTCCGGGTCACTGGTGCTCGGCCTTGACTTGTTGACAGGTTAAGCATTTGACCACGAATCCTGCTACGTCACTCTTCATTCCATTCCACCAATATTGCCGTTTAAGATCTTGGTACATCTTGTTGCCTCCTAGATGTACCGCAAAACTGGAGTGATGAAATTCTCTAAGTACCTCTTCTCGCAGGCCATCAACATCTGGTACGAATGTTCTACCTTTGAACTTCAAGTCTCCATTAGCGCTGAGAGTCCAGTCACTTGTGGTGCCGTCGGTTGGTATTTTTGTTTTTAAGAAAAGCATTTCATGATCGGTATCCTGAGTTTTTGTGATCTTTGTAAGCATGGTCGGTGTTGTGGCTATCGAACTTATAATGAGCTCGTTGGCATATAGGCCGACACCGACGTTGAATTCTCTCGCAATCTGTAACAAAATCCGTCGGTCTATACCCAAGCATGCTAAGGGATTGTGATCCTTGCGGCTTAAAGCATCCGCCACGACGTTTTCCTTCCCAGGATGATAGGTCAGCTTGAAGTGATAGTCTTCTTGGAATTCCATCCATCATCGTTGTCTCATATTTAGATCCTTCTGTGTGAATAGGTATTTGAGACCTTTGTGGTCGGAGAATAATTCGAATTCCTCCCCGTACAGATAATGACGCCAAGATTCTAATTCAAAGACAATCGCCGCCAGTTCAAGGTCGTACGTGGGGTAATTTATTTCATGAGGTTTGAGCTGACGAGAACCATAAGCTATCACTTTTCCATCTTGCATCAGAACGCACCCCAGACCTTCCCTTGATGCGTCGTAGAAAACAGCATATCCTGAATCTCTTTCCAGAATAATCAAAATAGGAGCACTTGTTAGGAGTTTCTTAAGCTCTTGGAATGATTCTTCGCATGCCTCGTTCTATTCAAACTTTACTCATTTATGAGTTAATTTCGTCATTGGTTTGGCCACGATCGAAAAGTCTTGGATAAACCATCGGTAGTATCCAGCTAAACCAAGAAAACTTCAAATCTCAAAAACTGACTTCGGCTGCTTCCAATCCATAATAGCTTCACCCTTTGAGGGATCGACAAAGATCCCTTCCTTTGAGATGACGTGTCCAAGGAACTTTACTTCCTTCAACCAAAACTCACACTTGCTCGCCTTCGCGTATGGTTGGTTTTCTTTGAGAATTTGAAGGATGATCTTTAGATGTTGTTCGTGATCTTCCTCCGATACGGAATATATCAGTATGTCATCGATGAATACCACCAGAAACTTGTCCAAGTAAGATGAGAAGATATTGTTCATTAGGCACATGAACACGGCTGGAACATTTGTTAGTCCGAAGGGCATAACTACGAACTCATAATGACCATAACGCGTTCGAAAAGCTATTTTGGGAATGTCTTCTTCTCCCACCCTCAACTAATAATAGCCTAATCATAGATCGATCTTTGAGTAGCAGGTTGAACCTCTCATGTGATGAAATAGGTCGTCGATTCTTGGGAGTGGGCATCGGTTCTTGATTGTGACTCGATTCAACTGACGATAATCAATGCATAGGCGAAGAGAGCCATCCTTTTTCTTGGCAAAAAGAACAGGCGCGCCCCACAGTGACATGCTTAGTCTGATAAATCCCTTCTCTAATAGCTCTTGTAGTTGAGTCTTCATCTCCCACAATTCTGCAGGTGTCATACAATGGGGAGCCATAGATATGGGAGCCGTTCCTGGCTGCAGTTCGATGCTGAAGTCCAAGTCCCGTTGAGGTGGTAGTCCTGGAAGTTCTTCTTGAAAAACATCTTCAAAATCGTTTACGATTCGTGGTAGTGGCATAATCTTTTTCCATTCATCATTGAGTACATGACTTGCTAGCCTAGCCGTGAGATTCTTGGTCCACTGCATTCCTCGTTCCATTCGGGGTAAAGGATGGTGTCTACCCCCCTTAAAATGGAAGTATGATCCATCAGGACTGCAAGCCATTATTTTCTTCTTATGACAGTAGATGATTGCTCTGTGGTGGAATAACCAATCCATCCCAAGGATGACGTCGTAGACATTCTGGTTGATAACTCGGATATTGCATAATAGGCGTAAGCCGGACACTTCAATTTCACAATTTTTACATATAAGGCGGATAGGTGAGAGTCCACCTAAGGGTGAGGTTACAGACATTGAAATGTCTAGATGTTCTAGTGCTAACTCTAAAGCTAAAGCACAGGTGTTTGATATAAAGGAATGTGAAGCTCTAGAGTCAAACAATACATGCACCATAGAGTGATATAGCATGAAAGTACCTTCAATGACAAATGGTTCTTCCTCCTCTTCCCCTTGTAATGCAAAGACTCTACCCACAGCACCTGAGGCTTGGGCTGGTCCTCCTGTCTTCTTGATCTGATTTCCTCTGATTTTTAGTTGGTTGAAATTTCTAGATTTTTGATATGTGCCCTAAGCTCCTCCTGATTGCTGGGTCTAATTATAGGAATTTCCCCATTGATTTACTGCTCCTCGGAGCTTCGGGCAATCTCTCTTCATATGGCCAAGTTGGTGGCATTTGAAGCAAACACCCTGAGAATTCTACTAAAAATTTGGATTTGACCCTAGTTAGATTTGTGGTCAGGGTTTGGAGTAGGGTTTCTGCAAATTCCCTCCATGGCTTGCTCTTTGGTCTCCCCCGCGGATGGGTTCGCCTTTCCGCCGATTTCAAATTTTTCACGAATCAGCCGATTCAACCTCGACCATCATGGCCGCTTGCACCACTCGAGAAAAAGTTAGGAATTGCATGAAAGCGGTCTTTCCTCGTACCAAGTCCCCATTCGATGCGTCTTGCCTTTGATTCCTCATCGGGGATTAAGACTGCAGCTTGTCGCGCAAGTTCTTCAAATTTGCAGACGTACTGGGACACACTCATTATCCCTTGTTTTAGGTCGAGGAACTCCTTCATCTTGGCCTACTTAACTGTGTTTGGGACGTATTTGTCTAGAAAGAGTTTCTCGAACTGCTCCCAAGTGAGGGTGATCATATTCTAGTTCTCTTTTTCTATTGACCACAAATGGTCTGCCTCTTATTCCAGATGGTAGACAGCTAGAGCGATTTTATCTCCATCTTTCTATATATCCATGGTGTCAAGCATCTTCTTGATCATCCCAATCTAGTTTTCCGCTATATGAGGGTCAGCCTCCCCTCTAAATACCGGAGCTCTTTGCTTCCGAAACTCCGCCAGGAGCAAGGCTCGGTTCTTTTGGGCACGAACCAACATTGGATTTATTGCTGCGGCCAGTTGTTGGAGGATTTGCGCTAATCCTTGTACTTTAGTGGGCTGACTGGGCTTGACCTCGCTGTTAAGGCTTTGCCTCCCTCTTCTCGCCATTTAATTCTGGGTAAAGTTAGGATATTTTGTAAGATATTTGAGACGTACTAAGATTTTGTTTATTATAAGCATAAGATGAGAATCAGAAGATATCCTACAAGACATAAAGTAATCGACTTAGTTCATATGGTAAAATTTTCTTTGTTCATAGCTTATGCATAAGTGATAAAATATAGACTTAAAACAGAGTTTTCGCTAAACGGTCGCAAGGTTTCTCCATAACTCACGCCTAAGGTTCACTAA